>MCGO01000199.1:0-69416 GCA_002104985.1 Rhizoclosmatium globosum | reverse complement strand
ACACAGGATCCACGTATCCAACACAGTCCCTCGCAACCTTAGTAAATCCAAAACGCAACCAAGAATTACGTCATCCAAAAAGACGCTTATGGGATCTGGAACTCCAAAAGCTTGTGTGATGCCACCATTACTCAATCTTGTTTCCCAAACACCGTTGCGTCTGTTACTTCTCCAGTTGTTGGATCGCAAGCCGTTGGATCCTCGAATGTTAATTATGTCTGGAATGGGAGTGTTTGGGTCAGTGCTGGTGCATGCATCGTTTACGCAAGTAAGGGTTCTTACCATTGAAATGAATGCTGATTTTAACATACGTTGCTATTAGAGCCTCCATCAGTTTTAAACTACCTCGCAGGTGTTGCACCCGATAACACTTTCTTGAGCAAGCCGTGTCTCACTTGTGCTGGAATACTCTCACGAATCCAACAAAGGCGACCGATTTAGTCCAGATGCCTGATAACTCTCTTATCGTTCTTGGTCTTGATAAGACTTTGTACACATGTGCAACGTTGACTGTTTGGGACACATGTAAAAATGTGCCGAATTCTGGAGCAGCGTTGAGTATTGACCTTCTTGGTGATGGAACCACGTTAATTGGTGTCGGCACTGACAATCAATTATATACTCGCGCTGGATTGTCTGGCGCATGGGTGTTGGTTTCTGGTTCAGGGACTGTTGTCGATGTCACTGTCTTGGCTAACGGCGCTCTGCTTGGAACTGCGCCGGATGGAACTCTGTACAAGAAAACAACTTTGTCAAGTACTTGGACCTTGGTACCAAACAGTTGCTGTGTTATTCGTACCGCGCAGTCCCCAGAGGGCTCAATTTTAGGTGTGGGTCCTGACAACGCAGTATACCAGAAAGTCACGCTGGATTCCCCATGGGTCATACTTCCCAACTCTAAAACGGTTATTTCCGCGGTTCCAACCTCGATTCAACAGTACTGGACACCAAGCGTGATTGGAGTTGGAACCGATAACAAACTCTTTGCTAAAGGGAAAGACTCGATTTCAGGGCCTTGGGTTCCAATTCCTGGTGTAACAGCAATCGATTTGTTTTACTGGGTAAACAACGGAATCATTGTTGTTACGCCTAGTAATTCGTTGTTGAACTGTCCAACCTTTTCTGCGACTGGATCGAATGCATGTACCGTTATTCCTACAACGGGTGCTGTCATTGGCCTCAAAAGCGTAACGAAGTTGGGCGATATTTCGACTTTGGTTGGAGTCGGGTCTGACAATAGATTGTACACACGCAACGGATTGATCTCAGATGCTTGGACTCTTGTTCCGAACTCTGGATATGTTGTGGATATTACGTTCTTGGAAGGAGGTATTCTTCTCGGAACGGGAGTTGATGGAAAACTCTTGACCAAACAGAGTTTGACTGCTCCTTGGGTCACAGTTGCGAATTCTTGTTGTGTTTATCACACGGTGCAGTTTTACGATGGAAGCATTCTTGGGGTTGGAACGGACAATGCCATTTATCAGAGAAAGACAGTTTCGGATCCTTGGGTTCTCTTACCCAACACACAGACGGTTACTTCTGTTGCGTGGGCATACCTCAAATGAGTCTTCATCCGCCAAAAATGTTCCATTTTTTTTACCAAGTATGTAGTTATATCAGTGAAATAAGAAGAAAATACATATTTCTCTTTTCCAAAACATTTTCCAGAGGCTTATCATCTCCTGGCATGATTTTAAAGAACTATTTCTGTTATTTATTAAATTGGTGATCTTTTGTTGGCTTACTCCCAGAGCCCCACAAAAAAAGATCCAAGAATCCCACATTAGGTGATGGCAGCCAACTCCATGGATGCAACCACCGTTCTCGCGTGGCACAATGATTTCCGTGCCTCTCACTCTCTTGGACCTCTTAGTTGGAGCTCTGGTCTTGCATCGAATGCAACAAATTGGGCTGATCATTTAGCCTCCTTCCCTTCTTGTTGGGCCCCAACAGTCTCGGATCAACATGAACTCACTGGTATTAACAGTACCACTTCCTGGGGACAAACCGGTTCCACTACAGTCTCGTCGCTGTTCAAGGCTTGGATCAGTGAAGATCCAACTGACGCCACCTCCCTTATAATTGCCAACAATGCAACCGTGATCTTGTCAAGCTATGCATTAACGGTTGGCTGTGCTATCGGACAAAACTCCGCTGCCGGTTGTTTCGCGTTCGTTTGCGTTTATCAAGGTGGAGGTGGGGTCAATTTAAAAGATGTTCCTAATGCTGACTTTTACTCAACCCTTTCATAATTAGCTGTCGATACAAAGATTGATCAAGGCTTTACTACTGGTACTGTATTTGCTCCCAGACAACTTTCATCTGTTGTTATTGAATCAAAAGCCACACCCTCAGATGACTCATCAGTTTCCTCCACCAATGGGTTTTCTGACGTTAAAGTTACTGCCATCGCAGCTGGGACGCCTTCAGACCATTCTTCCGTGGCTATTGCTTCAACCGATAGCGTTTACGATCCGTACACTGACTGGTTTGACCCATTGCCCACAGACGCTGATCAGGTTCCTACAAAAGCAAGTGCATCTGTAGCTTTCTCGGCCACCACTACCTCTTCTCGTGGGGCTTACCCGACCACCAAGAAATTGTCAACACAATCTTCTGACAGTAACGATTCTGATGTTCTACCGGATCTTGAAATGCCTACGTTATTTGTCACATACGAAGACGGGAAACTCATCATCAATGCAAACACAACCAACACCAAACCCGTCACGACCATTAAATTCACGGCCATTGATACCAAATTGAACGAAACCGTCTTGGAGACTGGGAATATGACTGTTTCGCAAGACCATCGTCGTGATGGAGATTATGGACCCATCGCTTACGAGATTTTCGATTTCAGAACTTGTGGAATCGTTGCAGTCATTATGGAGTTCACTGTATGCAACAGTAACAATTACGATGACTGCCCGGACCTATACCTTTCATCCAGTCGATTCACTGAAATGTTTGATCCTACGCGAGTAAAAGGAACTGGGTACACTGGCCAGACGTGTGCGTTGTCTCCTAATTATATCCCGCACTATTGGATCGAAATTCCGGGGATCGACTATTGGGGCTTTGATATTGGCTCTAAAAAGAGTGTTGATTGGGGTCGAGACTGTGTCGAATACTGTGCGTGGATCCCAGAGTGTGTAGGCTTCGTCTTTTCTATTCAATACCAACGATGTTGGTTTAAAAACTATTTAAACCCGTCCGACGTGCATCTTGATTCTGATCGACGCTTGTTTGTTCCAACTGCCGCATCAGCTCAACCCATTGTTGGCGTCGATATGTGGGGAAATGATTATAAAGATTTTCCGGCAGCCGATGAGAATGCTTGTCGCATGTTGTGCTACAATCAAATTTGTGCGATTGCGGTTTGGCGAAATGATCTGAAGAGATGTTATCTCAAGTCATCTGTTTGGGGCACGCCTGTCCTGAACCCAAATGCGAATATCCAGTTTGCGCCTTTTGAGGATCTTGTGCTTGGAATAGGAACGGATAATCTTCTTCGTTGGCGGGATCCTGAAATTCCGATTTGGAAAAGCGTGGGCACTGGTATGAGGCTTTTAGATATTTTGCAGCTTTCTGACTTGAGTTTCGTTGGTGTTGGTTTCGATAACAACCTTTACTGGGCAAGTTCGCTTCATTCGCAATGGTATTTAGTTCCTGGCTCAGGGTCGGTGACAAGAATTGCAATCATGAGAAGCAATTTTGCTTGGATCTTTGGTGTTGGAATGGATTGCGAACTCTATTACGTAAATATTCTCCAAGGTTTTAACGCACAGGGTCTACGTGGAGGATTCAAATGGTATCATGTTCCAAACTCAGGGTGTATTATAGATGTTCTTCAATTACCAAATGGATACGTTGGTGGAATTGGACGCGACAACAAGCTCTATTATATGCAAACTTTTATTCTTTGGGCTGGCAGTTGGCGCCTAACTTCAACGGAGCGATTACTGGCCTTGCAGAACTTTCTGATTCAACTTTGCTTGGGATTGGAATGGATGGGAGCGTGTGGAGAATGAACAGTTGGGATACTGGATTCCCTGATGGCAATGGCTTGACGAAGAGCTGCTGTATTAGTGCCATTACCTCCGCCATTTAGACTGCTATTTCGTTTTGAGAACATTCTTTCTATATTCAGTGATTAAAAAGCCAGCTTATACTTGTTGATGATTGATTGAGTGAGTGAGTGTTCTTCCAACAAATTCTCGAAATGGCATCACCAACGACCGTGTTTCCTGAAATCACATCGTCTGTCGCAGCGCTCCGAGCCTCGTTCGCAACCAACAAAACAAAGGCGGTTTCGTGGCGGCGGAAGCAGCTCTTGTCGCTGTACAAGTTTCTTTCTTCGAACGAGAACCTGATTCAACAAGTGCTTTTCAAAGACCTGCATCGCGTACGTATTAGTCAGCACTGCTTTATTCGCACTTGATTAGTAATTGGATGGGCGGGGAAGCCTCGCGGGTGCCCGGGTCGCTTTCTATCTGTGACTCCTTTTACTTTTAGAGTATCCTGTCAAGCTGTTCCTGACACACTCCTCCACTTAAAAACAAACAGCCGCCCGCCGAAGTCTCCTCAGAACTAGTTTCAACAATCAACGAAGTCGTCTATGCCTTAAACAATCTCTCTGACTGGACAAAACCAGTTCCCTGCGAAAAGAACCCAGCAACCCTTCTTGATGTAATTGAAACGCGCCAAGAGCCGCTCGGTGTCGTTCTTATTATCTCGCCTTTTAATTATCCCGTCAATTTACTCGTGGCTCCACTCGTCAGTGCTCTTGCGGCTGGTAACTGTGTCGTGTTGAAGCCGAGTGAGGTGGCCTCGCATACTGAACAAATGTGGGTCGAGTGGGTGCCGAAATTGTTTGATTCGAGTTGTGTGAAAGTCGTTACTGGTGGCATTCAAGAAACTAAGTGGCTGTTGGAACAAAGGTGGGTTTAATTGGAAATGAGTTCAGACTGTGCGTAGCGAAGATGGAGTAAGTGGGCGGATGACCGAATGAGATTTGGAGGTTGGAGGTTGCGTGGAAGCATACTCAAAAAGGAGGAACAGAGAGTGAAGTGAAAAAACGATATTGACACATCGAAAAGAAATCAAAGTAATGTCCTAGGCTTCTTATTGAGTGAGGAATGGGCGGAAGGTACCCGTGAATAGAGGGACAATTTCCGCAATTTATACTAAAAAAGGTGTTTATAGACTCGACAAAGTCTTTTTCACAGGCTCCACGACAGTAGGAAAATCAATCGCCCAAACCTGTGCAAAGAACCTTGTCCCCCTCGCCCTCGAACTCGGTGGAAAATGCCCCGTCTACGTCGACGAGTCCGCCAACATCCCCGTCATTGCCCGCAGAATCGCTTGGGCAAAATGCATGAACAATGGCCAAATCTGTCTCGCCCCAGACTACATCCTCGCTCACACCTCTGTCGCCGCGAAACTCTCCTCATCCCTTCGCGCCTCCTTCAAAGAATTTTACTCTGCTAACCCTCGCGCTTCAAAGGAATACGGTCGTCTCATCAACCGTAACCACACCCAACGTGTTGCGAAACTGCTTGCCCGTCAAACTGCGCAAGCACACTCGAAAGTCGAATGCGGCGGTGAATACAGCGTCGAAGAGTGTTTTGTCGCGCCGACTGTCATCAGTGGCGTGAAACCAACGGATCCGTTGATGGAGGAAGAAATCTTTGGACCTGTCGTTGGAATCGTTCAGGTTTCTTCTGCGGATGAAGCGCTGAATGCCATCAATGCGCGTGAACGGCCTTTGAGTATTTACGTATGCACAGAGTCCAAGAGCGTTGTGGATAAGTTTGCGTCGTCGACTTCAAGTGGGAGTTTGCTTGTGAATGATTTTTACTTTAATATGGCTCGTATGTATTCTCACCGTTCTCATCTCTCCGCCTATAATAACCCCCCGGAAACAGTCGAAGACATGCCATTTGGAGGTATCGGATACTCTGGAATCGGGAAATGCCACGGCCACGCTGGGTTCCTAGGTACATTGAGTTTCATCCTACTTATTCTACGTCTAACTAACCAACTCTCACCACACAAACAGAATTCACCCACCAACGCGGGTTCATCGACCGCGGAACCCACGCAATCTCCGAAGGCGCACACGCGCTCTTGAATCCACCGTTCAGTGCAACTCCGCTTGCGAGAAGCTTATACAAAGCTGCGATGCAAAAGGCGCCAAAGAGCTGGGTGTACGCGTTTTTGAGTGCTGTTTTGGGACGTGTTTGGGTGTATGTGCGGTTGTGGGTTTTGTTCCGGTTGGGGGTTTTGGTGGGGGCTGTTGGATGGGAGGAGGCGGTTGGTCAGGTGAAGGGGTTGATTGGGTTGTGAAGGTGGAGTCTTTGGTTAAGGTTTTAGGTTGGATTGTTTTTTTCCCTTATCAATTGTAATGCTCTCTCTACATTAGAGAATCCGAATTTGTTTTGGCAACGAATTAATAACAGATAGTTTATTTTCTCTCCTTAATGTAGCTTTCATCTTGAAGAACGAAGCTGGTCAATCAGGGTACATCCCATCTGACAGTCCATACAATAAATAGTCGACATAATGAATTATTGATTAGTATATAGATTATGGAAGAATCAAACGAATCCTATCCAAAACCCCTTCCCACCCATCTTCCTCACCAACACTCTTCCCAATCCAAAACGCGACATACACCACAACAATCTTCCAAAGCTTTGGCAAAAAAAGCGCGACAAATCGTCTCCACCCACCAACATCCAACCTCTTCCTACTCCACCGATTCACAACCTCAATCACGTCCCTCCGCGCAGCAAAAGGCGGGTATCGGAACAGTGAACGAAACAACTCTGTCATCCAGCCGTTCGATTCCCAAACTATTGTGCGTGGATACGTGAACGCCAGGAACCCTTCCTTTCCTGAATATGCATGTGATTGCTGAATGTAAGAGTCATTTACGAGTACGGTTCCTGAGTGTGTTGTTTCGAGGATTGGGGTTGTGATTTTAGGGGTTTGGGTGTATATTGATATGACGGGGGTGTATCCTCTGTTGAGTGTGGATATTAAGTAAAACAAAGGTGTTAGGTGCGGTTTTGAAAGGAAAGGGGTTATACCTTTCACGGATTATACGTGCCGCGTCGAACACATCCCCGACTTCAAGGACAGGTAAGATAGGGCCATTCAGGTCGTATTGCATCAACGGGTCTGTGAGAGTGACGCCAGAGACGACAGTCGGCTCCAGAAAGAGGTGGGTGAGATCTGATTCTCCACCGAATTCGAGCTTGGAATGTGGAAGTGCGAGTTGGTTTGTGAGGGTTGTTTGGAGGTATTGTAGATGGGTTCTATGTTGGGAGTTAGGAATTGGGAATGATATATTTTTTTGGCATAAATACCTGTTTATGATTCGGCCGTACGCGGTCGAGTCAATTGGCCGTGCTGTGAATAACGTCTGTATAGAGTGTTTGAGAGCTTCAATAAAGGGGTGGTATGATGTGGTGTGCACGAGGACGTAGGAAGGTGCAGTGGATGATTGGCCACAGTTGATTCCAAACTTTGCGTGTGCAATGCGGGTTGCAGTAGCTTCGATAATGGCGTCACTGTGTACATATGCAACAGATTTTCCTGATTGAAGTTGAAGGACGGGTGTGTGTTGGTTTACAGAGGCTGAATTTGAGAGGAGAGATGTTGACAGTTGAGACGGCTCTGAGAAGTAGATCAAGTCGAATTTGAGGGTATTTAATATCTGAGGTAAGTCCAAGTTGAGGAATTTGATGCCATCATTGTCTAGAACGCGTGGAATGGATTGTGACAGCAGGAGAGATGTGTTTGGCGTCAAGTCAGAAGTCTGTCAGGTGGCAGATATAAGAATAACCTAAATAATATTAAAGAGATAACCTTGAGAGCCACGCAGTTTCCAGCAGCAATGGCAGAAATAAGAGGAAGAAGGACAGATTGAAGGGCAAAGTCCCACGTGCCAACAATCAACACAAGTCCACGGGCTTCTCGAACAACTTTGGCCGAGTTATTCAAAGTTGTTTCAGCTTTTGTCCAGTCGTCCAAGTTGTTGAAAGCATCAGCTGCTTCGTTGAGGATTTGGGTCAATTCAAGAGCAATTGCGGCATCACTCTGGCGGTGTTTAAGTTAGCTGTAATCTAATAGTATTCAAGGTTAAAAGCATGTCAAGTACCTTGTGCAGGTCCTTCCGAACAGCCTCGCTAATCAGGTTGTTATGCTCAACAATCCAAGAATGAAGCTTGAATAACTGGTCCTTCCTCCACGAGATTCTCTTTGTCTTTTGACTGGTGACAGTGGCGCGAAGGGTTTCAATGTGTTCTTGGCCACCGTGTCCATGGCGAGGGAAAGAGCTCACAGGAGCATTCATTTTCAAAGAAGTTTCGTAGCCTTCATATTGTATCCTAAATAAATGTATTCGTCTCTTCCTTTTCTCTCCTTTCTTTTCTCTTATTAAATTCTTGTTAAATTGGAATTGGACAATGGGTGATCGCCTCTTCTGCACACCCGAGTTGCGTGGGCTCCAACGGATAGCCAATGATCTAGGCATCGATGTTCAGTACCACGAAAGCGACTCTAAAGTAGTTATTGGATTTGCGGTGTTTGTTGATGTAGTGTGGTTGCTTGAGCGGGAACGAGTGTTCAAATCCTATGTTGTCGAGGTGAGCACCTTGTCCTAGGTGTTCCCTAGGTGGGTCCTAGGTGGGTCCTAAGAAGCAACAAAAACAGGTTCCCGGCGATTCGTCGACGTGTTCGCTGTTTTCACTTCCGCTTTCGCAATCTTCAACGGCAAACAATCTCCTCAGAAAAGTATTCGCTTTTTTCGAGGCGGACAACTTGAACCCGGTCGAAACAGAGCATGGCCTGGTCTTTGCGATGGATCCAGGAACCCACTTGGGAAACAACAATTCAATCAGAATTAACTCAACCTCGTCTTTCGAGGCCCAGTTGGACGCCCTGATTCTGAATGTGAATCTGCATCGGCTGGGCGGCTGTATTCCAGACAGGAGAACGGCGTGGAGTAACGCTCCTGTCAGTCAGAGTGTGCGGGACCGCTTCTTTGCTACAATGGCGATTAAACAGCCTCAGGAGATGAATGATGCTGTATTCCTTGAGACAGTGCTGTCTTTGGGGAAATTGATTCAGAGGAATCTGTACCTTCTTGGTTTATACCCATCTGTGGATCAAGGGACCTCTCCTCTTCGCAACGGAGTCTTTGACGAATCTGTCTGGATAGACGGATTAATCTGTAACACAACCATCCTTGGAATGACGGATTTCGTGTCAGGTATAGAGTTCACACATCCACCATCCCTTCACTTAATCACGTCCAACCAGAATTCGGTCCATTCGATGCAACATCCCTACACACGCTTTCAGAATATTCAATCCTCCAACCAACACTCATTTCAACGCTCTTTCGAACAACTCTATCCCTTCGAAATACTCTAACATCCCTTGGATTCCCACCCCACAAACCCTTCTCCGAAAAACAATCAACCCCTTCCCGACCAAACTCCATCATCGATTCACAGTCCGCATACCAATCCACCCAAATCGGGGACTGGAAAGACTTCCAAGTCTGTGTCGGTGAATTCCAGAAAGCATACGGCTTGAAAGTAACAGGAATCATGGGCGAAGCAACGCGAAAAAAGATGCAGAGTCTCGTCAAGGATTTCACGTTGGGTGATCTTGGGGTTGTTGGTATTGTCAGTGTTGGAAGCACTGATGGTGACTTTTCGAGGAACGAGAAGGGGAGTTTGTTGATTAAAGGGCAGCAAGGGTTTTCGAGAGGGATTGATCGGTTTCGTGGTGGTGGCGTGATTGGTGGACCGAGTGCTTCAGGTAGTAGTAATAGTAGTAAAGCTGGTGGAGCTGAACGTGTTGGGGATGGAGATGATTTGGGTATTGATCTGTTTCTGTCTGTTGCGAAAGCTGTGGAGGAAAGTCATCGTGCTTCTGCGGCTGCTATGGCTGCAATGCAGGAGAAACGGGCTAGGAAACAGGAACTCAAGGAAGCAAAGAAA
Organism: Rhizoclosmatium globosum; assembly: GCA_002104985.1. Taxonomy (NCBI): domain Eukaryota; kingdom Fungi; phylum Chytridiomycota; class Chytridiomycetes; order Chytridiales; family Chytriomycetaceae; genus Rhizoclosmatium; species Rhizoclosmatium globosum. Next base: position 59,391 of record MCGO01000199.1, on the reverse strand, counting down.
AAGTCGAAATCAAAGTCGATTTCGCCTGCGCGACTTGCCACAGTGGGAAGAGAATCTCTTGGTATTCGGCCACGACCACAGTTGTCTGTTGATCCAGAGAATCGTACCCCACTTCCACCCGAAAAGCCGGCGTTGCTCTCAACCACTGCTATCACAACAGGTCCTGTCAAGAAAACAAGCTTCAACGAATCCCCACTAATCACAAAAGCATCATTCAACTCAATGGGAAGCACCACATCAAAACAACCATCCGCATCAACAACACACCCACCACCCGCAAGCCCCAACTCCCACCCCTCCCAACTCCTCCTCGCCCCTTCAACATCCTACCGCTCCCTCACCCCCGAATGTCCCCGATCCCGTCCTCCGACTCCGACAACGACTTTGACTCCGACGACGCTAATACGTCCCCCACAAAAGCCCCCGGAAAGCTCCTCCAAGGAATCAAAAACATTGGCAGGAACGTTAAAATGTTTGCGCAGCTTGCGGGGAAGCCTAGTAAAGAGACGCATGCGGGTTATTTGCGGGGTGGGGTGAGTCATGAAGGGATGGCTGTGAGTGGGCCGTTGCTTACGGGGGACGGGTGGGGAGGGTGTATAGAGCGAGTACGACTACGAGTCCGGTGATTGTTGGGAAGGTGAGTGGTGGGGGTGGTGGTGGGGTGGTGTGGGGGTGGAGAATCGGGAGTCGATGATGCGGATGACGAGGTCGTTGAGTGTAGGTGATATCGGATTGAAAACTTCTGTGGTTGAGATGCCGGATAAAAGTGTCGCGACGGAGGACGAGGCGTCGACGTCTCCTGTTACACCGATTACTGATGCGGGGCCGGCGTTCTTGAAACGGAGTATGAGTGAAACGAGGTTGAGTGGGCTTCGGTTGGAGGTTCCGGATGCGAGTTCTGTTTCGCTGTCTTTGTCGCGGAAGTCGGTTGGGGGTCAGTCGAGAGGGAGTTTGCTTTTGGAGGATGCGGGAAGGTTGAGTCCTGCGCTCTCGAAAAAGTCTCGGACGAGTAAATCGATTAAAAAGAGGAGGAGTAAAAGGGAGAGAGTGATTTCGATTGCACTTGTCGGAGATAGTGAGACGGAGAGTAAGAAGATTTTGTCTGATGGGTATACGGATGTGTCGGATATGGATACTCCAACAATAGCCACAAGAGGTAACTAGTCTATTGGTTGAATTTTTCTAATTTCGTTGGTCACGTACAGACGAGACGGACAAAATCCTCGAAACCTCCACAGATATCCCAACACTTACAAAGGCAATCGCAGAACGCCTTGCAGCTCTACGTGATCATCCTCAAATATCTTCAGAAATTAAAAATAATCCAGATAATCCATCCCCGCTAGTCGCACTACTCCAATCCATTGATTCAGCATCTACTCAAATTTCAGCAGTCACAAAACTAATTCGCAAATCCTCAAATGAAACCGAACCTCCACTCGAAAATCAAAGCATCGCGCAACTACTCGAAACCCAAGCCAGCCTCTCCTCCCGAATTCAAACCGCAATCTCAACGCGATCTCAACAAAAACAACAACTCATCCAAGACCTGAAATCCCTCGTTGCAGCTCAAGGCCAAGCTGTAGCCTTAATCGACGCGTTACAAATCCAAACGCAGAAAGTGAAATACGCAGTTGCATTGTTGGAGGCGAGAGTTTCTGAGACGGAAGAAGCTGGACGCGTTTTTGTGCAGCGGATTCATGGTGTTGAAGCGAGGTTGAAGGAGGGGAGTAAAGGGATTGGGTTGTGGGAGTGGGTTATGTCTGTTTTGGGGAGAACGAGTGAGAGTAAATAATAGAATGTATGTACTGTTTGTCTTTCTTTTTCAAGTTTGTGTCGGTAGTGTTCGTGTTATTTACCGTCTCAATCCAATGATTGGAAACGTAAGGAATTCGCGAACAATTTATGAAACATTATTAACTGATAACTTTCCTACGCAGATAAAGGCTTCACTGAAACTTTCATTCCTAATATACCACTGAATTCCATTGATTTTATGTATAATGTAGAACAACCTCACAGAGAAACAAGTTCGGCACAAACATGGCCCAAGCCGCCGCATTCAACCACCGAACCATCAGTTCTTCATCTGAATTCGGGAAATAAAATGGAAGCACATAAATTCGATACAAAGTACTACCAATTCCCATCGTGAACAAGCGAATAGCCCACCTCCGATGCTCTCTTCACGAATACTCAACCAAGTCCGTATACCAAAATATGCCATAAATCCTCCATAAATCAGAAACGCAACATCCATTTCAATTCCTCCCATCGTCCTTACATAAACAACAAACACCGATCCGCCAGCCACTGCCAATGCAACGCCGATCAAATAAACACGTCCACACCACCGATGTAACTCAATATAATTGCTTCTGATCCACGGAACCAATTGCATGATTCCAATTAAGTTGACTGCAAAGCCACCCACAAAGTGGATGTACATCGACACAGTTCCCACAACCGTCTTTTTAAATACTGTACCTATACCGTACCAGTCTTTTGGATCGAGTGCGAGGTACTTCATGATAATGTATATGTTGAAAAGGATGCTGAGGGTAGTGATCGCAATGCTGAACGGCATCCAGCTGCGTTTAATGAGACGAGTCATCACTGGAACGCTGTGTATTGATTCCTGAATGTCTTCTGAATCATGTTCTGAAGCTGACCTTGTAGGAATGGACAGATTCGTGGTTGAATGTCTTGCCAAAGCTTGGTTGATAAGGAGATGTTCTGTTTCGCTCATTACGAAATTAATGTATACTTTGTTTTTAACTTCAAAAGACGACGAGATAGGGCGCAACATAACCTTATTTTGATTTGGTCTATTGGGAGAGAAGAGGGACGTTTGTTTTAATATTTAATCGTATTTATTATCAGTCGTCGTCATCATCATCTTGGAATACACTAGCAGCGCCCGCGACAACTCGAGTCGTTTTCTTTACTGGTGGAGGCACAGTTGAAATGTCAGATGGCACAGGTCGAGACAAAGGAACTGATGCAGGAGTAGCCGCTACAAATCCCGCTAACGACTTTGAGGCATTCGAAGACGCCGCGGGAACAAATCCAGAAGTGGTAGAAGTCGCAGGGACAAACTTTGAAGCTGTGGGCGACAATCCAACCCCGCGAATACCTGGTTCATCAACGCGGTCAAACCGCGAAACCCTCGGTTTCTTAGCAGGCTCAACAGTTCCAATAGGTTTGAATCCAGTCGCAACTGAAACCTCAACTTCAACAGTACTAGTACCACTCATGGGCACCCCATCAACATCCTCTTCATCCCCACTCTCCTCTTTCACTTCCTTACCCCTACTCACATCAACAACACCCAAACATCCATCCTCAAAGCCCTTCCTCAACGCCTCCAAAACGCCAGGCTCAAACAAACTCCACCGCTCCCATACCCCAACAACACCAAGCACACCCCGCTTCCACTGCTCAGCCCGTAACCGCGCCTCAATCCCTTTCCAACAATCCCCAAAATGTTCAAACACTTTCGGAAGGCGGTCGCATAACGCGGCGCGGAGTTTCCATCCGCCTTGTACGGATGCACAGTTGTGAAGAATGTCAGACACGAGGTAGAGTCGCGACAGTTTGTGTGGAAGGAGTGGCGTCGCGTAATGCGTCATTGATTCTGAGATTGTTTGTGCGAGGAGGGTATGGTTTTGTGGAGCGTGACGCATTGTAAAGAGCATGAGAGATGCGATTTGGGTGCGTGAGGGGAGGGATAGGTTTCGGAGGCGGGTGTGTAAGCGGGTTAAGTGACGAGGTTGGAACGTAGGTTGTTTCTTTTTCTTTCGGCGTGGGGCTTCTTCTGCGTCGGAGTCGGAGGAATCGTCTGTGTCTGTTTCGTTGTTGTTTTTTGAATCTTGGTCGTCCGCCTATACGAAGAATAAGATTACTTTGACAGGTAACAGGTATCAACTCATACCTCCTCCTCAAAGGCTAGTCGCGGTGGAATCCAATATATCCCAGACTCTTCAAACATGACAAATGGTTCCTCATTCCATCCTGATCGCTTTGCGTCTCCATGCAGTAAAGAAAATAGCTTCCATCGATAGTATACGTGGTCTGGACTGGAATGATCAAAGAGGAACGAGAATCCAGGATTATTTCGCTCTTTTCCCATCACAGCTGCTTCAAATGTTGGGCCGTGAAGAATAACAAATTCTATTGTTCTATGGATTCGGAACAAGGTTTCGCGATTTGATGGTACTTGGACTTGGACTTCGAGGCGGTTTCCATTCAGCGGATTGCGTTTCGCGTTGAAGGGATGTGGGCCATCGCTTACCGGCTCTGTTGGTGCAGAACCGAGGGCTGAAGTTTGTACCTCCTTTTTCGAGCCGACGTAGATTGGTTGTGTAGGTATGACCATCGGTTTACTCCATCCGACCTTATTTTGAAGAGATTTATAAGACATGTGCTCTCAAAGTCAAGATTGGAAACTCACATGCAGCTTACGCCCATCCACAACTTTCCCAGCCTGAACATCCAATAACGCGTCTTCCGCATCTCTACGAGTCATGAATCCCACAAAAGCCGAATTCCGACCTCGCTCCATTTCTTCACGAGAGCGAGGCCACATGATTTTGACCGATGCTATGGGTCCGTATACTCCAAACTGTTCGAGAAGAGTTTGTTCCGTGGTGGATGGATGTAGGTTTCCGAGAAACAAGTTGCAAGAAATCGAGTCTGGATCATTCGCACGGTCCATATTGGAATTAAATGAAGACGATGGATGGTTTTCGCTGGAATGAGAGATTCTTTGTCGTTGAGAGGGAGATTCCTGTGATATTTCAAGGTGTTACTATTCGTATTAAGTGATAAGGAGCACAGGAGTTACCTCATGGTGTTGTTTCAGCTCTTGAAGGAACGCGTCGAGTTGTCTCTTTTTCCCAGTTGTCGTGGAGGAGGAGGGTGGTTGGATGGGAGGTTTACTGGCCGAGCTTCCAAACTGGTCCTTCAACTTCAAATGTGGCCGATAAAAAGAGTCTCCTTCCTCATCATCCTTTTCTTTTACACCAATAGAATCCAACTGAACAATCTCTGAATTGTTCTTTTGCACAGCCCCTCCCTTCACCCACGTTTTTGCCACGATACTTCTGTGTCCAAATGCAATTGTATCCGTCTCAAAAGAAGCCGTAAACTCTTCAAGGGCGCGTGCAGCATCTTCCTCGTTTTGCTGTGTGATAAAGTAAGTATTAATTGATTAAATGGATGAATTAAAGCTCAAACCTTCTTCTTTGCCTCTTCCGCTTCTTTCTTTAATTGAAACGGAGTCTTTTTAATTGGCTGTTTTGGTCCTTCATCAACTGGCTGCGCATTCAGATTTGCCTGAAACTCGTCAAAGTACTCGTCGATTGAGTACTGCGAAAGCGTCGAAAGCAGCGCCGACTTTGTGCTCTCCGTCAAAAGAGAAGGTGGTGGCGGAGGAGGAAGTGGGATTGATGAAGGGGGCCTTGGAGGTGGTGGTGGTGGGGGCTTCATCTGATTCAATGAAAGATGAAGAAATCATGTATAACTGACAAATAAGAGAAAGAGACCGTGTTTTAATTTGGCTCAAATTTGGCTTAAGCAATAAAGAAGAGAAGGGGGAGATTTGCAAAACAAGGGATTGCCAATCGTTTTGTCCTGTTTGAAACACAGAAAGTCCAGTCGCGTTCCCAAATCAAGAATAGTCACTTCACGCTTATTTTCAAGACTCAAAACAATATAGAATATGGCTCCAGCTGTTGCTTCGGCCTACAAGGTAACTAACTATGCCTCTCTACTGTTTACTGTTTAGCTTACTTAAATCAATCGATATAGCCAATATCCCCGATTCCTGGCTCTTACGCGCCCCCAGCGTCCGTTTCCCCAACATCAACATTGGTTCCAACGGTGGAAACGGTTGAAAACAAAATCCGTGCCCACATTTTTGCGAAACGGATCCGCCTCGTTGACCTCTTTGCAGACTTTGATAAATTGCGTTCTGGCTTGATCACAGCAAGCCAGTTTAAGCGATGTCTCTTTGGCGCGATGCAGAGTAGCGCTCCTTTGACGGAAACCGAGTTTGAGATTCTTGTTCGCTTTTATGGTGTTCCTGGAGAGTTTGAAGCAAATGGAAAGGGAGAAGTGGGAGGTGGACGTGTAAAATGGGTTGACTTTGTTGATTCCATTGATAAGGGTGAGTCTTTGTCTCGACAATATACCATCCGATATTGAAAATACGATGAAAATAGTCTTTGGCGCCAAGAAACTGGAATCTACTCCAACACTCTACATCCCTTCTCCGCATGAAGTCGTTATTCCGTTCCCCCCGCCCAACCCTCTCCTTAGCGATGTTATCGACCGTCTTCGACAATACGTCAAACACCATGGATCCGATGTCAAGACTTGGTTTAAAGATTTCGACAAATACAATGGAGGATACATTACTGCAAACCAGTTCCGTCGTGGAATCCCTCAAAATGTCATGAGCCAAGAAGAAGAGGATCTCCTTGTTGAGCAATACTGCGATAAAGTAACTGGGAGTGTAAACTACTTCAAAATGAATACTGACGTGAACAGAAAAGGTTTCTTCGTCTTCCCCATTGTTTTTTTCTAACCTCTGTATGAATAGTAAAACGAACTCGTATGGACCAGGCGAAATTAGTCAAAAAAGATAAAGGAGAAAATGTTGAGAATGAAAAAGTCCCTATTGGTACAGAAGAGCTTCTCCATGCGGTGACGGGTTACTGGCCGCAACACCCAAGTGTCCGTCTTATTGAAGAGTTTATTCAGAAGCGTGAGTCCTTCCCTTAACATCGTTCAAATACTTATGATTCAAACGCAGAGGTATATAGAGATAGAATTCGATTGATTGAGTTCTTCCGAGACTATGATCGTCACAATAATGGGGTTATCTCTGAGGGACAGGTATAGAGGCCATTTTCTCTGGATCTATTCTATTCTAATCACCCAAGTAGTTCCGCGCTGGAATGGAAAGAACGGAAATCCCTCTTGATGACACGCAAATGAAGATCCTCATCAACGCATACAAGGACAAAGAAGGTCGTTTTATGTATCGCAAGTTTTGCTTCTCCATCGAAGAAAGTAAGTTAGGTATATCATCTCTCGCGGCGCTAAAAGCGATATTTCCCTAAAACATAGTATTTACAAAGAGTAATTTGTTATCTGATCCGCTTGCAGAAGTTCATCCACCTACTCGCGAATTTTTGGTTTTGGGTATCAACGAGCTTTCTAAAGCCGAAGAAGCTCGAATGGAAATTATTCTTAATCACTTTAGAACACTGATGAGAGAGCGACGCCTTCTTTTGGCTCCCTTCTTTGAAGATTTTGATCGGGTATTATTTCTATCTCTGTTGCACATGTTTGTTAACATTTACTGTCCAGAAACTTGGTCGCAACGTTCGTGGACTCGTGACAAGATCTCACTTCTCTAGACTTCTCTCCACTATGCGTATGGATGTGAAAGAAACGGATTTACATCTCTTGTTCAAAAAGTTTGAAAACAAGCAGCAGACTAAAGTCAATTACATCGAATTTCTTCGAGCCATTGATCCAGAGAGTAAGACTTGCAACGTATGCGTAACTCGACTTACTCGAATAACAGCTTATCCAACGAACCGGCCACTTCCTGGAACTGAGGTTCGCACTCCAACTTCCGGTCGCCGCCAACAAACTGTTGCGTCTCATGCTGCAGTGTTGCAAACCGTAATGGATCGGCTTCGCTACCACGCAGCCACGAAACGAATCCGTGTCTCTGAATTCTTTAGAGACTTTGATAAACTCAGATGCTACTCGATTCCTCGACATGAGTTTATTCGCGGTATTAACCGAATTGGATTGAGCTTCACAGATGAAGAGTATGAAGAGCTTGCGGATGCTTATGCGGACAAGAGTGGAAAGAAAGGATGCTGCAAGTGGAAAGAATTCGAACAAGATATCGAGAAAGGTACGCGATTGAATTCCGAATGCGTGGTTGAAACCAATTATTTTTAGTTTTCAATGACACGAACTTGGAGTCTCAACCAACAAAAATCCCTGAAGTCGCAAACGTTAACACAAATCCTTTCACTTCCGCCGATTTTCTTACAAACGAAGAACATATTACTTTAAGAAAGACTATGAAGAGTCTTGCTGAGCATTGGAAGATTCGTCGAACTTCTATTAAGCCATTCTTCAAGGACTTTGACAAGCTCTGCACGGGTCATGTTACAAAAATTCAGTTCCGTCAATGTCTTACGTACTTGAAGGTTGACGTCTCAGATGCCGAGTTTGAAGTACTTTGTAAAAGATTCTCAAAGTCTGCTGCTACTAGAGCTATGGAAGATGAAGCTCTCGAACCAAGAGACAATCATCCAATCAAAGAAAACGCTGAGAGAATTTGTTACCTCATGTTCCTGCTTGAACTAAACAACGAGCTCGAAGGTCTTCTTACTGATCCAACGGCTTCCAACGGCGCCACTGATCAAAAAATCTTGAAATATGGAAAAGCGATTTTCGCTGGTGAAAAGATTGATCCTCCAGCACCAGCCCAAACTCCACCCAAACGCTCCAAGGTCGTTTTGTCACCAAGTGAAGTGACAAACCTCTTAACCCGCATCAAAGTCAAAGCCAAGACCGAACGCATTCGCGTGATTGACTTTATGGCTGATTTCGATCACCTCAAACACGGCAAGATTACAAAGAACGAGTTCCGTAGAGCTCTTAAGGTTATTTACTTGAACCTTACAGAGCCTGAGTTGGAAACACTCGAGGCTTTGTATCAGAACACGTTTGATCCGGGGATGGTTAACTACGTGCAGTTTTCGGATGCGGTTGAATCAGTGTTTACACACAAGGGTTTAGTACATGCCCCGACGATGGAGCCAACACCATTTGAGAGTTCAGCTGTAGACCCAATGTTGAACGCGTTGACGGAATCTGAGCAAAAGATTCTTGATGGAGTGTTGGTTCGTTTAAGAGAGAAAGTTCGACAACGACGCATTGACGTTCTATCATACTTGGAGGACTTTGATTTCGTTAAAGAAGGTGAGTACTTCATGAATGCGAGATGCAATTGATTGACGATACCCTATATTTAAGGAACCATAACAACAAACCAGTTCCGTTCTGTGCTTGGAACTATTAAGCTCCCAGTAGACGACGCTGAGATAACCGTTCTCGCTCGAAGATTCACTCAGGACAAGAATATGGATAGAATTAATTATCGGGCGTTTGCCGCTATGATTGCAAGTGGCGCCGGGGAGCGAGTCGGTGGAATTTGGTGAAACCAAGCTCATTTTAATTTTGTTTCTTTTTCGACTTGAGTTTTAAAAAGTATCTATTTCTCTTTTAAACCGATGAGGAAAAATTTTGAACTAATTAATAGAGGAAGGTTGCAGAAACGCTAATAACGGACTTGGAATTCTCAACAAGTTCCCAATTTGCTTCCAATGTCTTTTTAATGTACACTGCGCCATCTGGTCCCACTCCAGCGATACCATATCCGAAAACTGCAGTACGAACAACACAACAGCTTCCAGGCATGAGCACCCATGGGGCATTTATGTCCTGCTTAGTGTAAAGGTTGCCATCAGGAGCTGTTCCCACAATGACACCATTGCTCATTGCAGTTATGTCGACAACTGTTCCAGAGTTTGGAACGAGAGTCCAGCTCGAGTCGTCTTGAACTATACCAGAACGCGTGTATAACTGATTGTCAAATCCAACACCAACAATTGTTTTCGCACTATCAATAAATCCAATGCTTTTGACTCCTGCTGAGTTCTTAACCTGGAAACAGTTTGCAGAAAGCCAGAGAGCGTTACAAGCATACAAGTTATTATCAGTTCCGACAATGATGAAAAATGTGTAGGATGTTTCAATCATATCAATGGCCTTGATTCCACTCGGCAGTTGTATCCATGGATCAGAAATTGCAGTTGTCTTTTGCCATAGAGTGTACCATCACTTGACATTCCGATAAGGACTTGAGTTTGAATCATATCAGCTACTGGCGTCACTGAAATCACGGAAGCAGAATTTGGTACGTAAGTCCATGGAGCACCTAAATTGGCCATTTTGTAAATTGCTTTGTCGTCACCAATTCCAAGAATGCTTCCATCACGAAGGCCAGTTGTTCGAGAAACGCAGCAGCTCCCTTGAAACACCCATGGGGCGTTTAAAGTTTGTTTTGAATAAAGTTGCCTGTCAGGACCAGTTCCAAGAAGAACACCATTGGACAACACAGTAATGTCAACCACAAACCCAGAGTTTGGTACCAAAACCCAGGTACCTGTTGGTGTCTATGGGCTTACCATAGGTCCCATTCCTTGAGTGGATACAATGTCAATAAACTGATTACCTTGTGATGTATGTCAGCGGTAGCGAGACACGATTAAGCCAATTCGCCGAAAGCGGTTAGTGCGCGATCAGATGATTGATGCGTGACTTACGCTTTTGGAAGAACTGACGCTGGAGCTTGGGTGTTCGGCTTAACGCTCGTGTCTTGTCCAAGTCCGATTACGGCTTGGGTGTGCCGGTAGTTGTGTGTTCGGTCTTTGATGTTGACAAACCGGATCGGAGAATTTCGTGATTCCGACAATGTGAAACACATGTCGGTTTTCCTCTTTTCTTCCGAACGGACGAATTCTCGTGCAATTACACATCCCGGCAGCAGTTAACACAAAAGCGTTCGTCTTAGCATCCTCATCACCGTCGTCCCAGAAATGAACAACTTACAGAAAACTGAACGCAAAGCGGATACTGGTGTTAAACGTCCTCCTAAAGTGAGTGGCGAAGAACCCGCAACCGTAGGCGAACAGTTGGACAAGGTTGGGAAATTTCTGCGAGCTAGCGGCCTGGGATACAATTTAGACAATGACGTAGTGAAGACTCACCCGAGCCCTGTGACGGCAAAGAATCCGCATCCAAGACCTGTCTATCCTGCTGCTCCTGATTATACGAATATGGATGATGCTGCCAAGGCAGAAGCATTCACAAAGTATTCGACGGATCTAAATCAGTTTAGATTGGATTTGGAGGGTTATGATTTCTCCGAAAAGAGCATCCGCTACGAGTACGAAACCTACTCCAAGGAGTTGGCTGAGTACAAAGAGTGGAGAGCCGAAGAAGACATAGCCCAAAGTGCCTTTGAGACTTTCATTCCTGAATCTAGATGGAATGAAATCAAGGGTTCGGTTGAGTACAAAGAAAAGCCAAACTTATACACCGCTTTCCGTGTGGCCAGAAAACTGATGGCAAACTTGGAAGGAAGCGGTAAGTGACGTTGGTCTTTTTAAATCGGAATTCGAAACTAATGGTTCTTTATTCAAAGGACTACAGTTTCACCACTGGTTCGCTCGGGTTTTCAAAACAACGATAAGCCCAAAGGAGAGACACCAGACCAAAGCCTGGAGAAAGTTTGTAGGTGATTGGCGGAAGGTGATCCGAAACTGTTCCATCCTTGACTCGAGAGTCAAGAAAGGACTCGGTGACGTTCCAGACGCAGACAAACTTGCATCCACTTTCATTGGAATCCTCGTCAAGGAGCTGTTACAGAGCCAAGCCTTGCTCTCCCTCCCTGACGGATCGACTTCTTTTGGATTAAGGTGAAATTCAAACTCTAAAATTATGGTGTAGCGAGGCGTTCCACGCCTCACGGAACTACCTGTTTTGAAACGTTTCTAAATCTGTTTAAATCAACATAGATTCGTTCCGATACGCCAGAAGATGGAATCAAACGACTTTGCCGCCAACTTTGGTACGTGTGACAGCTTGTTGGACGAACTCCAAACCCTTTGTACCAACGAGGAACTGACAGCGGGTGCCCAACAATCCGAAATCACTTCGACAAGTGAAAAGGAAAGGAAGGAAACCGCTGCAGCTGCTCAGGCTGCAAAGAAACAAGCCCAACAGCAAGCCAAAGCTGACGCCAAAGCCAACCAAGACGCTACAGCAGCCGCGGTGTCAGGGAATAAGAGAGGAAATGGGGGAAACAATCCGAAAGCACCAAAGAAGGCCAAATTTGAGCCTTGCCAAGCTTGCGACGATGGTTCCACTCACGGATTCACAACCTGTCCAAAGTTGCTACAAAGTATGCAGACTGGTAACAAAAACGCTTTATTCGAGATCATGCAGAAGCGAATGGGAGTTTCCCAAGGCCAGTCCTCTCAAATGAACACTGGTGATGCAACTGGAAAGGGTCTCGGAATTCATAAGAAGCAAGTAGCAAACGCTGCAAAGAACCTAGCCAATGTGAGTTTTAATGTTTGAAAGTTTCGAAACTGAAACGCCTCCCTCTTTGAAACACAATCTAAACAGACCTTTGGGCAACCGCTCTTTGGTTCACCATTTAACTCTAGTTCCTCGACGACTCAACCGATATCTGAAAATTATTGGATGGATCAAATAGCGGGAATGAGTGAAGATGGTATTTGTGTTGCAAGAGGAATGAAAGTGGCAAAGAAAGGAGATAATAAAACGGGTGTGGTAGGGATGATGGACTCGGGGGCAACAAACCTGATGACTGATTCGCTGGTGCGCTTTAATCGTGAAACTTTCGAATTTTTGGATAACGAATTTGTTTACCTTGGGGATGATTCGCCTGTACCGATTAAAGGGAAAGGATGGATCACTCTCAATTTGGGTGGAGTAAAGAGGGAAGTCTCTGCGTTCTGGGTCCCAGCGCTTGCGGAAACACTGATTTCGATCAGCCAGCTTGTGAAGGGAACAGATGATTACGTCATTTTCGGCGATTCGGCAGTCTACTTGTACCTGAGAAAGACAGACCGTACGTTGAAAATTGGACGACGCATTGGAAACCTCTATTACTTGGACTTGATGGAAGGAACCCCTCCTGCAATCGCACCCAAGATTAAGGCAAACACATTGGGTACAAAAACATTCACTGGAAAATCGAAGCACGTTCCGTACCTTACCTGGCACAATCGCTTGGGCCACGTTGGAATGGAGATGGTGAAAAGAACGTTGAAGATGGCTGGCATTTCGTACAACTTCAAGAAGGACCCAACCGACTGCTTAGTGTGTCAATTGGTGAATTTCAGAAGGCGGAAGACAGGATCTGTAGGCTCAGTACCAACCCGGCGTTTCCACACCATCTCGGAAGATTCGTTCCAGCTGAAAAGTCGAGGACGAAATGGAGAGACTAACTGTTCATTCATCTACGACAAATATACTCGAAAGGCCTGGTGTCTGTTCCTCAATGGGATGGATACGTTCAAATCAGCTTTCATTTCGTTTTGCAAAACCAAAGAAGTTGAATTGGAAGAGAAGTTGGTCGTGATTCAAGGAGATGGAGGCGAGCTCAAGTGCAAAGAGATTGAAGAATACTGTCGCACTCACGAGCCAAACCAGATCTCAATGAAATTGTCACCAGCCGATACACAGGCATTGAATGCTGCAGAGAGACCCCTTGGGATTTATCGCGAAAGAGCTCAATGTTTTCTCTCAGTAGCTGGACAGAAACAACTGTGGTTTCCATACGCGATGAGATATTCTTGTCTGATTGGAACCATGATACCTTTTGGAAACGATGGCAAATCTCCCCATGAACTGGAAACAGGCGAAAAACCGAAACCAGAATTGGTGAGAATCTTTGGTTGTCTTGTAGCCGTCTTTGTACGCAAGGAGAAACGTAGTAAGCGCTGCCAGCCAGGGCATAAGGCTGAGCCCGCGTTCTTCCTTGGGTGGATCGATCATAAAGCGCGAATCGCGTATGTCTATAAGTACCGCACTCGAAAAGTTCACAAGGAATTTCAAATCCGACTCTTGGAGTCAATTCTGCCTGGTCAAACTCTGAAGCCTGCCTATTTGAACCCGTTCACAAACTTGAATTGGGAACCAGAAGAAAATGCGGAGGCATCAGAACCAATCGACGACGATTCAGATGACGAGGATGGCGAAACCGTTCTTGCAGACGATGAGTTGATTGAAGATGACGGACAAATTGAATTTGAGGGTGAAGTCCTTGAGAAAGTGCCGGAACTGTTGGGTGAGTGGATGTCCCTTATCCGACAGCTGTTGATAACAGATTATGACTTACGACAACTGCAAATAGATGAGTCCGACGATGATGGTGATGATCAACGGACTACACCTGTGACCAGTAAGACAGTTGATGGTGACTTGGAATCTGTAGATGATGGTAAGATCCGTAACAACGAATCAGCCCAATTACCATCTGATCCAACCACTATATCAATACATAGATCCTGACTCCGATGCTGAGGAAGAAGAAACCCTCCTCGCAGCGGCGCCGTCAAACAAGAAAACGGGCTTAGATGGATCGCACTGGAAGGATGACAACTTAGCACCCACAAGTGACGGATATCGACTGCGGAAACGTACTCGAGCTGCGCTTGCGAAAGGGGAAGTCGTTGATTCGGACATACTGAAGTTGATCTATCACCGAGCCAACCTGGTAACTAATGTGACCAAAAACCGTGAAAAACTGGAAGCGATTGACGCTATTCTTGCACTGAACTCCACTGTGGAGCAAGCAGAAGTAGGATCCCCTCTCGCTAATGGTAAATAACTTGAACTCAACGGATTTGAGTTCAACTAAACCCATAAATGTCCAGATCACCGTCAACGAGGGTTATTAGCGTTCGAAAACATAAGTACAGTCTCTGACTCAGAAGTTCAATCTCACCTAGACAAGAGGATGCTCGAGGTCGTTGGAGAAATTGAATCTGAAATTGATGAGTTCTATGCAATCAGTGACTTGATCGATTCCGTGAAGGGAGTGCGCCATCCTCATTTGGAGAAGAAGCGTGACAAAGCTCTGGAAAAGATTGACAAACTATTCGACGGGAAATTGAGCAAGTTGGAGGAAGATCGCGAACGAATTAACCGGGCGCGTCTCCCGCCTCTTCAGTTTGATTGGGACGAAGCTGCAGAATCTGATATCCCAACTGAGGAGATCCATATCTCATCAGCCCCTCCAGTCCCGAAAAATGTTCGACAAGCTCTTGAAGGTCGATTCAGAAAGTATTTCCTACGTGCGATGCTCGTGGAGATAGAGTCAATCCGGAATAGAGGAGTGTATACAGTGGAACCCTTGCCGAAAGGGAGACGGGCCATTGCGTCTAAGTGGGTCTTCGATTACAAAATCAACCCGTATGGATTCATTGACCGTTTCAAAGCAAGACTGGTCGCTATGGGGAACTTTCAAGTACCTGAAGTTGATTTTAACTCTACACACTCACCTGTCGTGAAAGCCAAAGTGGTCCGTATCCTACTGGCCATGAGCGCTGCTTTTGGACTTACTGTTGAACAACTTGACGTTAAGACTGCATTCCTGTACGGCACACTTTCTGAAACGAATTGGATGAAAATGCCCCAAGGATTCGAGGAATTCGCTCCCGATGGAACACCACTGTACGCAAAACTGATCAAATCCCTGTACGGATTACATCAGGCTGGGCGTGAATGGTGGAAAGTACTCGACGCGTTCTTCATTGAACAAGGATTCACTCGAATGAAGTCTGACTCTTGCACCTACCTTAAAATCGATCCGGAAACACGAAAACTGATTCTTGTCGTGACGTACGTTGATGATATCCTCGTTGCATGCAGTGACAAGGAAGTCATAAAGAAAGTCAAAGACTCAATCCGTGCTCGTTTCGAAATTAAGGACTTAGGCGTTGCTCAATGGATATTGAAGATTCAGGTTGAACATACGAAAGATGGGATCTGGATTGGACAACCAAACTACATTCGTTCTTTACTGGAAGAGCACAACGTGTGGGATATTCCTGAAGAGAAATGGAAGGAGACTCCTATGGCGACAGATTGGAAACATGATCCGAACAGTCAACACCTCGGACCTGAAGAAACATCAGTGTACGTGGGACTTATCGCGAAATTGTTGTACTTGGCGATGCAAACTCGTTTAGACATTCTGTATTCCGTCAACACATTGGCTCAGTACCAGAAATCACCTCCGTGTATTCATGATATGAAAGCTGCGCTACGTGTCCTATTATATCTTCGAAAAACTCACGATCTTGGGTTATTCTTCCGAAAATCCGCGTCTCCTGAAATGATTGTATTCGACACTGCTGTGGAGGATCTTAATCAAGAACGTCGGATGGTGTTACCTGAAGGAATGAGGGAAGTCGGATATACAGACGCTAGTTACGGTCAGGAAGACGATCGTAAATCTCGCAGTGGATACATCTTCATGTTGTTTGGTTGCCCGATTGTGTGGTTTTCCAAGAAACAAGCTACGACTGCCTTATCTTCGACCGAAGCTGAAATCGGTGCGTTGGTCGAAGGAATCAAGGAAACTATTTGGTTCAGAGGATTCTTGAGTGAATTAGGGTTCAAGGTTGACACACCTACCACTATGCACCAGGATAATCAATCAGTGATTGCGATTGCAGTTAATCCAATTCATCACGCTCGTATTAAGCACATGGAAATCAAGACTCATTTCATTCGTGAGAACATTGATAATGCAACCGTGAAGTTGTTGTGGTGCCCAACAGAGTTGATGTTAGCGGATATCTTGACAAAAGCTTTACCGAGTCCTCAACACCATTATCTTCTCGGTTTACTTGGTATGCGTAGTTTTGCGGCGGTGAGAGCGGGTGTAGCGGAGCCTTCGACTCTGTCTCAGTCGTTTAGGGCGCTTTAATGGTTTTATTTCTTTCTTCGTTATATACGTTGATTGATTTATTTCTATTTAGTGTTCTTATCTAATAAATAGTTTTAAACCCTTAGTTGACATCGCAACAAATACAGTTGGGTTCAATTCCCTTGTCGCACGTCGCGAGTAGGTCGCCTGTATTTGGGGGTTTAATACGTAATATGAAAACATGATACTTGACTTACAAGGGGGTATAGTCAACTGGTAACATCACAATGCCAACAGTTTGTTGTCACAAGGGGGTGTTGGTGTCTATGGGCTTACCATAGGTCCCATTCCTTGAGTGGATACAATGTCAATAAACTGATTACCTTGTGATGTATGTCAGCGGTAGCGAGACACGATTAAGCCAATTCGCCGAAAGCGGTTAGTGCGCGATCAGATGATTGATGCGTGACTTACGCTTTTGGAAGAACTGACGCTGGAGCTTGGGTGTTCGGCTTAACGCTCGTGTCTTGTCCAAGTCCGATTACGGCTTGGGTGTGCCGGTAGTTGTGTGTTCGGTCTTTGATGTTGACAAACCGGATCGGAGAATTTCGTGATTCCGACAATGTGAAACACATGTCGGTTTTCCTCTTTTCTTCCGAACGGACGAATTCTCGTGCAATTACACATCCCGGCAGCAGTTAACAGTACCCAACAACCCGGTGCGAGTGTAGAGTTGATTATCAAGACCCACTCCGATCAAAGTTTCCTTGTCACTGAGAAGATCGATACTCTTGAGGAGACCACCATTTGGAAGCGAGGTGCATCCGAACCAGTAAGACATGGATGGACAGAGCCAGACAGTGTTGTCCGGAGCAACAGCTACAAAAGACTTGTCGGGCCATTGAACCATATCAATAACTCGAGCGGAACTTTGAAGAGGAACCCAGTCTTTGAAGTTAGCAAGAAACGGCTTGTACCAAACTGATCCATCAGTCCCAACACCAACGACTTGATCAGGGTAGCCATCGCGGGAAAATACGTGAGCAGATTCGGTGTGTGTGTCTAGTTTATGAGCATTGTTACAGACATGGTGATATAAGTAAAGGATTTCGCTGACCGTTGTGTTGGTCGGCTGCTGCGCAGCCATACGCAAAAGCGAGCACTAGAAGAATGGTTTGTAACATGTTATCTGTTACCTTAAATTGAATTTCATTCGGCCATTTATTTTGTTGAGGATGAACAGCCTCATTCAGCCACATTCCACCCAACCAGGCACGGCAACGGCAACTTCCACTTGAAAAAATATCAATATGCTGCAATGAAGAATGAAACTAGTTTCCTGAGAGCAACATAACGTTTATCACGTGTCCAACTACAATGCAACATCGGTCTGGTTATCTGTGCATTTTGTTTTCAACAATACTACTAAGCAGGAATTACTTCCCAACTCTCATTCAGTTTCCAAAAAACTTAAGACAAAAGCTGTTTATTGCAATCAAAACTAAAATTAATGGGGAGCATAATAGTTAATAAAGGAGGCTTCCCGCAACGCTAATCACATACTCAGAATTTGGAACCAAAACCCAATTCGATTCCAAAGTATCCTTTGCGTATACGGCTCCATCAGTACCAATTCCATAGAGGCCATAATACCCGTTTCCAGTGGTACGAGTAACACAGCAGCCTCCTGGCGAGAATACCCATGGAGAATTCAAGTCCTTCTTCGTGTAAAGGTTCCCATCTGGTGCGGTTCCAACAATAATGTTACTGCCCAAGACAGTAACATCAACAACTGTCCCAGAGTTCGGAACAAGGCTCCAGTACGAAGCATCTTGCACGTTTCCAGACCGAGTGTACAGCTGATTATCAAAACCAACACCAATTAGAGTTTTTCCGCCGTCAATGTATGAGATGCTTTTTACACCACCCGAGTTTGTAACTTGGGAACAAGTGGCGGAGGTCAGGAGAGAGTTGCAGCCATACATGTTGTAGTCTGTTCCGAGAATAACGAAGTAGACATAGCTTGTCTCGATTATATCGATGGCTTTGATGCCACTTGGGAGTTGGGTCCAAGGTTCGGAGAGTGAGGCTGCTCTCTTGCCATAAATTGTACCATCCCTTGACATCCCAAGAAGGACCGGAACTTGAAACATATCTGCAACGGGCGTAACTGAAATTACAGCCGCAGAATTAGGTACATACGTCCATGGAGCACCTAAATTGGCCATTTTGTAAATTGCTTTGTCATCACCAATTCCAAGAATGCTTCCATCACGAAGGCCAGCAGTGCGAGAAACGCAGCAGCTTCCTTGAAACACCCACGGATCGTTGATTGTTTGCTTTGAATAGAGTTGCTTGTCAGGACCGGTTCCAAGAAGAACACCATTTGACAACACTGTAATGTCAACCACAAACCCAGAGTTTGGAACTAACGCCCAATTTCCAAGCAAACCAGAGCGGGTATACAGCTGGTTATCAAGACCGACACCAATCAACGTGTTTTTATCGCTCATGAGGTCGATACTCTTGAGACGTCCTGAATTTGGAAGTTGGGAGCATCCGAACCAGTAAGATACGGAAGGACAGAGCCAGACAGTGTTGTCAAGAGCAACAGCTACAAAAGACTTGTCGGGCCATTGAACCATGTCAAGAACTCTTGCGGAGCTTTGAAGAGGAACCCAGTCTTTGAAGCCAAGACCTACCTTATACCAAACTGTTCCGTCGGTACCAACTCCAACAACTTGATCAGGATATCCGTCACGAGAAAATGCATGGGATGATGATAAAGCAATTGTTGCTACCAAACGGTGTGAATGTCAATATTGATCGGATGGAATGCAGAATCACTTACCGTTCTGCTGGTCTGCTGCGGCGCAACTGTAGACTAACGCCAGGAGAAGGAGAATGTTTTGAAGCATAATTTTTCAGTGCCCATTTTCCATCTTCAAGTGTCTGTTTTTAAACAGTTTGGTTACTGATTTCAGCCAGCCTCATTCAAAAAACATCAATGTAATGCCAAGGGTGAGATATGTAGAATCTTTTCTTCGGCATTCAATTGAAATTCTGGTTAGTTGACGAATTTGTCCTGCATGAAACTGACTGGAGGAGGGTGCGGACTCAATGGCGAGCGATCTCCGATGCCTCAAACAGCGATCTCCAAAGTGATCGGAACGCCCCATTTTCCTAAAAAGAACTAATATATTCTATAACTTAAGAGAGCTTTCTCAGAATGACGCGAAACTCGAAACTTGGGAAATTTCCGCAAGTATTTCAACAAAGAAATCATATTCTCTATTTAATGTATTTTCAGTCAGCGAAGTATTCCATTTAACGTGATAAACCCTTCATATCGTTTTCCTTGCAAGGCTAACAGCCAAGCTTTCATCTTTTCTAAAGAATCCTTGTACATAACGTGTTCACCTTCTCCCAATCCATTAGTTATTATCTCCAGGCGATCAAGAAGACGTTGTTCCAATTCTCGAGTCTGGAAACACGGATTCCCACGAACTTCATAGTACATCAAAGCCTGCGCAAACAAAGAAACTGGATCTGTCAATTCAACGCGTCCGTCCCGTGTTATCAGTGTTTTATACAATCTTGCCATATCGACCAAGGCATCTTCTTCCCCAGCATCGAGAGACTGAGCAAACGAGGCCAAGTACAACAAGGCATCCCTGTTCCGTTGAGCTTTCATTGATTCGTAAGCAAGCCAGAGAGTTGTTTGTTTATGGATTGATTTAGTGAGTGGCGTGGCTTTCTGTAAAGACAGGGCTTCGTCTGTGAGTTGGAGAGCATTAACCAAGTTCTTTGAAGGAGGTTTTTGAGTGGCAGGTGAAGGTGAGACGACACAGATTCGGAACTTTCCACATTTGACTGTTTTTGCAATTGGTTGTTTTGATTGGGAGACATTGGTGTCAGTGTGCGGGTTTAAGGTGTCCGCAATACCCTTCCAAAGATGGGATTGGGCAGGGTTCGGAGAAGGAGGATGTGACAAGGTTGAAGCTGAAGGTGGTGGTTGGGTTGTCGTTTGGAAGGATTGCGAGGTTGTGCGGAGGGAGAGAAGGGATGCATTGTGAAGGAGCACTGGATCGCTGCTTTCTAACAAGCTGGCGGACCCAAGAAGAACTTGGGCTGTGGTGGGATGTGTGGTATGGAGCTTGGCGGCAAGGGAGACACGTTCTGAATTGTTCATTGAACTTATTAATCTTTAATCGCATATATAGTATTATTTTCAAATTGAATCAATATATAGTTTTAGCAGCGTGTTTGATAACAAAACTGAATTCATAGTTTTGGTGTATGAGGCTCAAACCAAATAGCAGCCTTCAACCAACGCCAAAACGACGCTTCATGCAGTGATTATGTAAGTTCATTCCAACCCGAATATGTTGTTAGTATGGAATGCATCAAGGAAATATTCAAAATTCGACGCCGAGCTAAGAGAGGTCCTATGGTCTTTTGTTCAACTAATTGTCGTTGCCAACAGCAAACATGCCGTTCCTGTTTTCAAATGCTCTCCTAACGGAGCCAATCGGAAGAGTGAATCACAAGCGAAGTAAACACTTCTAACCACAAAGTGCAGCCTGAGGTCGAAATTTGGACAAAACTCCTTGTCTAACTAACGGTTCAGTCAGATTTCAAAATCTCAGAGTACACACACCAAAAGGCTAGAGATTCTGCTAGCGCTGGCTTTGTCTTCTGGAGTTCTTAATGTTTGTGGGTTTTTTCCCGCTACTTTGGTATCGAGCCAAGATTTCAGGCACTAGCCATTATCGATAAGAATCTTATTAATAAGCAGCAAACAAAACGCAACTTCCATGGGTTGACAAACACTTTGCTTGTTGTCGTCCCCAAAACCTTGGGCTTGTGCAACACAAACAATGATGCCATTCCTTGTGCGAGACACCAGGAAACCTGTGCAACCGATTGTGTAACATGGGCCCACTTTTTCGTCATCGTTAACAACCTGCACGTGCAGTTCCACTCCAGTCGGTTATAAAGCTCAAGTGGGTCCTTCCCCTCCTCAGATTCATATCACACTAAAATGTCCAACATCATCATCGAAAGCGATAAAGACAACACCGTCGTTCTGTCTCCTGAGCTTGCTCACTCTGCCGACGGAGTTGAAGGATACGATGCAGAGTTGGAGTACACTGTCGATGAAGAGAACAGAGTTCGTCGTCTTGTTGACGTGAGTAATCATCCTTTTTCAAACCCTTGCAGTGATGCTCATTTGTCTGAAATAGACTCGCCTTATGCCTTGGATTCTCTTCTCTACATTCATTCTTAATATGGACCGTACAAACCTTTCCAACGCTATTTCCGGAGGCCTTCCTAAGAACCTTGGATTCACCATTACAGTTGTTAACAATGCTGGGTCCATGTACGCTGTTTTGTTCTCCATCGCTGCATTTGCGGGTTCCATTATTGGAAAGCGATTCGGCCCTCACCGCGTGATTCCGGCGATGGTCTTTGCGTGGGGTATTGTTACGCTTTCGCATGGATTCATTCAAAACGCTAGTCAGTACTACTTGATCAGAGCTTTGATTGCTCTTACTGAAGGTGGTGTTATTCCTGCGACTCTCGTTTACCTTGGGTCTTTCTACAAGAGAAACGAGCTTGCTACAAGATTGTCTTGGTTCTGGGGTGTGCAGTCTATCGCTTCTGCAGTTTCTGGTTTAATGGCGTCCGGTTTGCTTCAGCTGGAAGGTGTAAATGGTCTCAATGGATGGCGTTGGTTGTTTATCGTTGATGGAATCATTACTATCATCTCTGCTTTTGCATTCTGGCAAGCTCTTCCTCGGTCGTCTTACCACACAAAAGAAGGATTCCTCAACTTTGGTGGATGGTTGGACGAACGTCAAAGTCGTATCGCTGTTACTCGTGTTGTTCGAGACGATTTGCTCAAACTCCAGTATGAGGCTCATGTTACCTTGAAAGATGTGTGGGAGACTTTGGTCGACTACCGTGTCTGGGGTCACTTGATTATAACTTTGATTGGATTGACCTATGGAACTCCTTTCGGAACATATTTGCCAACTATTATCAACTCTTACGGATTCAATGTGTACGTCGCTAATGCTCTCACTGCTCCAAACGCCATCTTTGGATTCCTGACAATGACTACACTTGCATGGCACAGTGACAAGTATCATGAACGTGGTTTCCACGGTGTATTCACACAAGTCTGGCTTTTGATTGGTTTCCTCTTGCTCGAGTTCTTGCCAGACGGAACATCCAAAGGAGTCATGTACTTTGTCACATTCTTCATTTCTGGAGCTCCATCCGTGCACCCACTGAATATCGCTTGGATGTCTGAAAACACTGCCCCGATTGGAAAGCGCACAGTCGCTTCTGGCCTCATTATTGGTTTCGCAAACATTTATGGAACGTACGCGTCGCAGATTTATCAAGCGAGTGATGCGCCATTCTTCCACACTGGAAACTTCATTATTCTTGGATTTGTGTCTACTGCTCTCTTGCTTTGGTTGAACCAGAAGTTCTTGTACCTCCGTTTGAACAAGCAGCGAGCTGCTATTTGGAACGCCAAATCTGAAGATGAAAAGGCGGACTACAATGCAACCACCACCCACAAGGGAAGCGACAGACTTGACTTTGTCTTCAAAGCGTGAATTCCTCTTCTAGTTTTTAGACTCTACAATTTTCTCCTAGTGATCATACTGTTTGTTCAGTGAATATATCAAGTTTATGTATAGTTTTTCTTCTTTGACACCATTATTCTACTTCGCCATAATCCTCAAAGGCTTCCTCGAAACTCATTTCATCCAGCTTTAATACTTCAGTCGTATCTCCTTCAAACGCACGAAACCCCTGCCTCACCAACGCAACCCACATCCTTGTATCCCGTCGAAAACCTTTAGGCAGCACTTGATCAAATCGATTCGCTTGCCACTGCAACAACGGGAAATCCAACCAAACCATTTCCCCCATTTCAAGAGGAACAGGTCCCGTCAATTGATTCGAGTCGAAACTCAGTCGCTTCAAGCTTGTTAACTGAGAGATTCCAGGAGGGATGGGTCCAGAAAGAGTGTTTACGTTTAAATTCAATGTATCGAGGTTTGAGAGGTTGTATAATTCGACGGGTATGCTTCCTGAAAGAAGGTTGTCGTCTAAATGGAGTTGTTGCAGATTTGACAGGTTTCCTAAAGAAGGAGATATCGGTCCAGAGAGTGAGTTTGCTCGCAGATGTAGTATCTCGAGGGAGGCAAGGAGGCCCAGTTCTGACGGGATTGGCCCGGATAGAAGGTTACGACCCATAAATAGCTCTTTCAAGTGAGTTAGGGATCCAAGCGACGGAGGGATTGAGCCCGTGATTCGGTTTTGGAGAGGCCAGCCCATTAATCCTTTGTCTGCTGGCTTTGCTTCCCAATCCACCACCTCCAACGTCTTTGTATGTAGTGCGATGAATGCAGTTTGGTACCAGTCCGGCCAGTTGAAATAAAGAAGGTCAAACGGAGATGCTGACGGTTTGATATGGGCACTGATATCATTTGGATGAAGGAATCGACGAAGATTCAGTGTTGCGAAATGCGTGTCTGTTAAACTTGTTCTGATTCTACGACAGAGGCGGGTGTATTGAAGCACAGTGGACGGATCGATGAAGGAGAAGATGTGTTGAATCAGCTCGTTTGGGATATGGATTTGTAATAACATTTTATCTTTATTTAATGAAAATAAAGAATAAATCAATGAGCGAAAGAGAACCACTTTTGACTGACCAACCGAGCCAAGCACTGGAAGTACATTCAACTTCAACGGAGCCTGACCTTCCGAGAGATACTTCTGAATCAGGAAATGAATCAAGTCATGATACACCACTACTGATTCCGATCCTAATCAAACGAAGTTGGACACCCTTTTCAGTTGCAATGACAATCCTCAGCACCCTCTTCAACATATACATCCTCGCAATGTACCTAGTACGCAATCCAAAAGACTGGTTCGGAATAGGTGCAATCTTTAAAAAGACGGTTGTGGGAACCAGTGGCGGAGCCTGCGAGGGTGCCAGGGGTGCATGGCACCCCCACTATTCTTGAAGGGTTAATACAGTACTTGCTCATTGGTGAACAGAAAGACCCAGGAATACTGATGGCAAGTTTTAACTTTTGTGTGAAGATTTCTTCCTCCGTAACTCGAAGAAGACGACCAATTCATTGAAGTCAATTCAGACGCCAGTTACACCAGTCACTCCTGCCACAACAAAGACAACGATTGGTACATACCTCATTCGATTGAATGGTCCTCAAGCTCCAGTCATATGTAATTAGCGACGTTGTTGTTATCTGCAACCACACAATCTCATTAAACGCACTCTCATGTAGCAGCCGCAGTATCACTAACTTGGAAGAATTCGAGTCTGACGAAGAAGTTCCCCTTGTATCAAAACGAGCTAAATTGAGTGGACAAGTTGGTTCAACAACAGTTGACACTCCTGCTGCTAATCAGGTGATCAAATCTTTCTTTTATTTCTGTATAGCTCATACTTGGCATTATAGTCTGTTGGACCTTTTGAGTCTGAGCAAGCCAATCCTTCTATTCAAACTGAGTCTGAGCACGCGTTAATTTCCACAAAAATGGCTCAACGTTACCCACAAATGGTAAAGCTTATTGCCTTAATTCAAGTTCTTACTGTAAGTACTGCAGCTGTGGAGCATTCTTTCTCAAAAATGAAGCTTATCAAGTCTTGATTGCGTTCTTCAATGAGTGACACGTGGTTGAATAATCTGATGATGATTTCTATCGAACAAGAGTTGGATGCTCTTATTTCGGACGAGGAAATTTGTTTGGAGTTTTTGAGGACAGAAGACGCTGTCGATACTAGGAATCAGAGTAAAAAGTAGTAATTTTAATGCATTCTTCGTGTTTTTTTCATAAAAATCGCCTGCGGCGCAATTTTCCTGGCCTGGCGCTGCGCGCGCGGCCAGGGTAAGCTGCCGCTTCTAAAAGTTGCACCCCCAGTCACAAATTTCACGCTCCGCCACTGGTGGGAACTGTGTCGATGTACATCCACTTTGTGGGTGGCTTTGCAGTCAACTTAATTGGAATCATGCAATTGGTGCCGTGGATCAGAAGCAATTATATTGAGTTACATCGGTGGTGCGGACGTGTTTATTTGATCGGCGTTGCATTGGCAGTGGCTGGCGGATCAGTGTTTGTTATTTGCGTGAGGACGATTGGAGGAATTGAAATGGATGTTGCGTTTCTGATTTATGGAGGATTTATAGTGTATTTTGGAGTACGGACTTGGTTGAGTATTCGTGGTGGAAATGTAAGAGTGCATCGGAGGTGGGCTATTCGGTTGTTTGCGATGGGAATTGGTAGTGCACTGTATAGAGTGTACATGTTTCCGTTGTATTTTGCTGGAAGACCTACGTCGGATGAAGACAGGGAGTGGATGGTTCGGTGGTTGAATGCTGCGGCATGGGCCATGTTTGTGCCCAACTTGATACTATGCGAAATCATATTAAATTACACCGAATAGTTATTGCCACAATAGTGGAAGTTAGTGAAGGAACTGCGGTGTCTTGTCGTATAACAATGGTTTTATTTGAAGAACTATATGAGGAAATTAACTAATAGAGTAGAGTTCCTGCAACGTTAACAACAGAATAAGAATTTGGAAGCATGACCCAGTTTGAATCCAATGTTTCTTTGGCGTAGACTGCTCCATCAGGCCCAATACCATAAATTCCATCATCGAATGGTGAAGTTCGAACAACGCAACAACCTCCTGGCAAGGTTCAAGGGAGATACAACAAGCCAAATATGCCGGAGACACACCGAAATCCCTTCATGCTGATATCTCAGAAAACAAGTCCAAACCTTCGCTAAACTTGAGTATTAAGAATAGCCTTAAAACCATTGTCAAATGCGCAAATAAAGTGACAGCCATCATACCTGTTCGTTCCGCATTACTCACCAGAATATGGCTTACAGGTGGCGCTCCTATGCTTTGTAGCTTTGTCTAAGATAAAACTGGGATTAACAACATAAGCGAAATCAGAATCAATGAAGCATATAATATGTGTTTCGATTCTTCAAGTTCGAATGGAGGCCTGACTCCTAGTCAACTATGTGAGCAACTAAACCAGTAAGAAACTGATGGACAGAGCTAGACAGTATTGTCAAGAGCAACAGCTACAAAAGACTTGTCGGCCCATTGGACAATGTCAATAACTCGTGCAGGACTTTGAAGAGGGACCCAGTCTTGGAGTGCAAGGAAAGACTTGTACCAAACTGTTCCGTCAGTGCCGACTCCAATTAGTCTGTCAAGATATCCATCACGCGCGAATGAGTGAGAGTTCGATACTGTCACTAGGTTAGAACAAAATTGCTGCTGATACTAAAAATTGACTGTTACCGTTGTGTGAAGTAGCTGCAATACAACCATACACAAACGCAAGCAAGAGATGAATGTTTTGAATCATGTTTTTTGGTGTGTGTATGTGTGAAAGCAGCAGACTTCTTGAGGTTCCGGTTTTCAATCAGCGGTTTCAAAGCGATCAGCCCCGTTCAGCCCCATTGCTACCAGCCGCAACACGATTTCAATTTATATGCGCTTGTTAATAATTCAAATTCCCAACTTAAATTGAAGGGCTGGGATTTTTTATGCGCACTGGAGAGACGAATTGTGATGACGAGATAGAATGTATGGTTGTGTACTCCTACTTCTTGACCATGTTTAATATCCAAAATAATACTACATTATTCTTTAGTTGAAAAAGAAAGGTGGAGTGAGTCACGTTCAAAAAAGAACAAGAAAATGAGTGAAACCTTCTCGCTCAACCCACGAAACGCCGCCTTGGCCGTGTTCTCTGTCGCCGCTGTTGCCGTCGGAGTGTGGATGCTCGCAGCACCAACAGCAAAGAAGCAGCAGAAGATCAGGGAAAAGAAGATCAAAAAGAGTGTTTCTTCTGAGCAAATCGATGGTTTGATTAAGCTATTTCGAGCCTAATTCATCTGATTTTGGTGGACAGACGTTGCTCCGGCGAAGGAGGCTGCGAAGGAGGCCGCTGCTGCTCAACCAGGCGAGGCAACGGCTGCGGCGGCTGCGCCAGTTGTTCCCACTGAAGAAACAAAGGTACTTTGAAGCCCGAATTCACTCAACAAGGATCGGATCAATGGCTGTTGAGGGCTGGAAGGGTATTCGGTGGGATGTGTGAAAAGGGAAAACCTGCAACGTTGGAAGATGACCATGAGGGAACACCCGGATCAACTGGATAGAACTGTTTTAATTCATTCACTTGTATCAAATGCATCTGGATGCAGAAATTACCAGACTACGGATCGCACCCAACAAATCCTCCAAACACAATGACAAACCAACTGATGTATCAATGACACCAACAGGAATCTGACCCAGCCACTCTCGCAAAGGAAGCTAAGACAATCGGAAACCGCCTCTTTGGCGAAAAGAAATACAAGGAAGCTATCGAATACTACACCACCGCCATTTCCCTGCTCCCAACTGACCCCGTCTTCTTTGCCAACCGTGCTGCATGTTACTCCAACCTCAACGACCACGTCTCTACGATTGCAGACTGCAACTCTGCTCTTGAACTCGACAACCGTTACATCAAAGCCATCTACCGTCGTGCTCAGGCGTACGATGCTACTGGAGAGAAGGAGAAGGCTTTGAATGATTACACTGCTATTTGTATGTTGGAGGAATTCAAGAAGGAGAGCAGTATTGCGACTACCGATCGCCTTTTGAAGGATGTTGGTACTTTGAAGGCTTCCAAGGCTATGGAGACCAAGGTTGCTCGATTGCCTAGTGAGACTTTTGTGAAGGGTGAGTATTTGTTGTTTCGCTTTGTTTTGATAGTATGAAATCTTATGGATCTTGACAGCTTACATGGATTCCTTCCGTCCAAAGAACTTTGGTGCTTCTATTGTCGCTCAGTTCCCCAAAGAATCGACGTCTGATGTTCTCTTGCACAAGGCGTATGATGCAGTTCTTGCCAGAGACTGGGCTGCTGCTATGAAGACCATTGAGGAATCTGTCGAAACCAACGCCTTCTCCTCTGACAAGGTTCACGCCTTTGCTCTCAACACTCTTGGAACTTTCTGCTTCTTGAAGGGAGACAGTTGAGTATTGACACCTTCTCTCGAAAAGAATCTCTTCTGAAACAACCACATAAATATCAGTCCCACTCGCAATGCAACACCTCGACAAATCTCTTTCTCTTGACTCTACCTCCATGAACACCCTCATCAAACGTGCCTCTATTTTCATGGAACGACAAGACCTCGAATCTGCTCTTCGCGAGTACGAAAATGCCGAAAAGGTTTCTTCAACTGACCCAGACCTCTACTACCACCGTGGCCAAGTCCGTTTCCTCACCGGCGACGTTCACGCTGCTATCGGAGACTACAAGCGCTCTCTCGAACTCGACAATGACTTTGTATACGCACACATCCAACTCGCTGTTGCTCAGTACAAGAACCAGGACCAAGGACAGGCCGAAAAGACTTTCGTGAAGGCTTTGAAGAAGTTTGCAGATATCCCTGAGGTGTTCAACTACTACGGAGAAGTGTTGTTGGATATGGGAAGATTTGAGGAGGCTGAGAAGAACTTTGACAAGGCGATTGAAATGGATGGAACATCTCCATTACCATACATCAACAAATGTGAGTGACGATTCCCCTTTCACAGTCTCTATATTTCGCAAATAATCTTTAACACAACCTCCCCAGCAATCCTCTACCTCCAAGCAAAGCAAGACCCCGAATCCGCCGAAAAGTTCTGCAAACAAGCCGCCCAAGTCGACCCCACCTGCGACATTGCATACATCCAACTCGCACAACTCCTCATCCACCAAAACCGCCTGCAAGACGCGTTGGACGCATACGATTCGGCGATCCATGTCACGAGAACTGAACCTGAACTTGTGAATGCGATTTCGTGTCGTGAAGCTTGTGCGGCGCAGTTGTATGTCTCGAATATGTATCCGGATGTGTATGCAAAGTTGAGAGGGGCTGCTGCTGCCGCTGGAGGCGTTTAAAGGGTATTTTGTCAGGAGGTGATTGTTTCTTGGTTTTTTGGATTAGTCCTTTTTTTGGAATGGTGAGGAGGTGATGAGAATTCATAACGCTCAAAGTGAGAGCAAAGTAGTAAAGAATTGGTTTCATTCGTACATTGATCTCGCCTTGAGTAAATTTCTCTTTCATCGCTGCCAAATATTCCAGAAAGGAAAGATGTGTTTTGAATCTCAATGCCATGACTTACACGAACTGTTACACTTGCGAATCAGAATTTTGTTCCCTCCAGTGCAACAATTTGTTGCATTAACAAAGTCAGCGCCTTTGCCGTATCAGGCAGCCGTTCTTCTGCAACTAACGAAGGTTCCAATATAGCCTTCCATATGGATGGGCCAAAGTATGCTGAAATATCTCGTTGCGCGTGAATAAAGAGGGCAGAGATTCTGTATGCGGATTCAAGCTATTGAGTCGAAGATGAGATGATTTGCTTTTAACGATGATTTAAAGGCGTGGTCAAGAACAAGAGTTTTTATGGATTGATTGTTAGCTAATGTGGATTTACCTTATTCTATTTTCCTCTCCTGAATGGTGGTTGTTCCCAACATTGGCGCACTTGTTTTGATCACCACTGAGGTTATTGGACAAGGCAGCTTTGGCACAGTGTACGCAGGATCGTATATATCGTATCGAGTGGCAGTGAAGGCATTTAAGGCGGTGAAAAATGGAAGGACGGATCTTGAGAAAGCGATGCAAGAAGCATCCATCTGGTTTTCGCTTCGACATCCAAATATTGCGACACTTTGGGGCATCGCAAGTGCCGAGGATGGGCTGCCAATGCTTGTGATAGAGCGCTTTGAGCGGAACCTGTTTGAGTGTTTGCATGGCGATCCAGTGCCAACGGTTAAGAATCGGCTCAAGTGGATGCTGGACATTGCACATGCCTACGAGTACCTGCATTCACTTGATCCGCCTGTAATCCATCGTGATTTGAAACCAGACAACATCTTGATCGGTATATTAACCCTCAGTTGTCTATTAAAACATCTGAAAGTTTATTTAGACGCAACTGGCCGAGCAGCTCTCTCCGATTTTGGCCTCAGCAAGGTATATGATGTTTATTCCTACTGGAATACGAACGCACGGACTGGTCACTACCGATATACACCTCCTGAATCTTTTATTCGTGGATACAAGCCGTCACCAAAATATGACGTGTATAGCTTTGGAATGACTCTATACGAAGTGATGACGCGTCAAAAGCCATTTGAAGGAGAGGACGGAGAAAATGATCCACAGAAAGTGATTAAGTGGATAACAAGTGGTGAGAGGCCATATCAGCCCACATACAACTCTCAGAAAACCAAATGTGTTATGGACGCTATCTGGAACCTGATTGTACAGTGTTGGTTGCAAGAACCAATCAGTCGCCCCGACTTTTCAGCCATCCGAACTACAATATCAACATGGGATTTTGATAGTTTCGATATCACTATGGCAAAGGAAGCTGAATCAATTGGAAACTGCCTCTTTCGCGAAAAGAAATACAAAGAAGCAGTCAAATACTATACTGCCGCCATCTCGCTTTTCCCAACTGACCCTGTCTTCTTTGTCAACCGTGCTGCATGTTATTCCAACCTCAATGACTACGTCTCTACAATTGCTGACTGCAACTCTGCCCTTGACCTCGACAACCGTTACATCAAAGCCATCGACCGTCGTGCTCAAGCGTACGAGGCTACTGGAGAGAAGGAGAAGGCTTTGAATGATTACACTGCTGTCTGCATGTTGGAGGAATTCAAGAAGGAAAGCAGTATTGCAACTATCGATCGCCTTTTGAAGGAGCTTGCTTCTTTGAAGGCTTCGAAGGTTATGGAGACTAAAGTTGCTCGATTGCCTAGTAAGGCTTTTGTAAAGGGTGGGTATTTCGTCGCTTGGCTTTCACGGTAGAAATCTTATGAATCTTGACAGCTTACATGGATTCCTTCCGTCCAAAGAACTTTGGTGCTTCTATTGTTGCTCAATTCCCCAAAGAATCTACTTCTGATGTTCTCTTGCACAAGGCGTACGATGCTGTTCTTGCTAGAGACTGGGCTACTGCGATTAAGACTATTGAAGAATCCGTCGAAACCAACGCCTTCTCCTCTGACAAGGTTCAAGCCTTTGCTCTAAACACTCTTGGAACTTTCTGCTTCTTGAAAGGAGACAGTTGAGTATTGACACTTTCTCTCGAAATGAATCTCTTCTAAAACAGCCACATATCAGTCCCACTCGCAATGCAACACCTGGACAAATCTTTTTCTCTTGACTCAACATCCATAAACACCCTCATCAAACGTGCCTCTATTTTTATAGAACTGCAAGACCTCGAATCTGCTTTTCGCGAGTACGAAAATGCCGAAAAGGTTTCCTGCATTGACGCAGACTTCTACTATCACCGCGGCCAAGTATATTTCCACACCGGTAATTATCAAGCTGCTATCGAATATTACAAGCGCTCCATTGAACTCGACAATGACTTTGTTTACGCATACATCCAACTCGGTAGTGCTCTGTACAAGAACGAGGACCAAGGAGAGGCCGAGAAAGCTTTCGTGAATGCTTTAAAGAAATTTGCTGATGTCCCTGAGGTGTTCAACTACTACGGAGAAGTGTTGTTGGACATGGGAAGATTCGAGGAGGCTGAAAAGAACTTTGACAAGGCCATTGAAATGGATGGAACTTCTCCATTACCATACATCAACAAATGTGAGTGACCACTTCCCTTTGTTTTCGTAAATATTTGCTAACAAGCACCGAACTTCATAGCAATCCTTTACCTACAAGCCAAACAAGACTTTGAATCCGCCAAAAGGTTCTGTAAACAAGCCAAACAAGTCGACCCAACCTGCGAAATATCATACATTCAACTCGCAGAAATCTTCATCCACCAAAACCACCTTCAAGACGCGTTGGACGCATGCAACGCTGCGATCCATGTCACGAGAACTGAGTCTGAACTTGTGCATGTGATTTATTGTCGTGAAGCTTGTGCATCGCAGTTGTATGTTTCGAAAATGTATCCGGATGCCTACGCAAAGGCGAGAGAGATTATTTCCGCAGCAAAACGTACATAACGCTATTTGAGTTTATTTATAAATACTATGAGAAGAGACTGACAAGGAAAGTAACGTTTGTTGTTAAATTAAAAAGAAGTGTACCTATAATTTATGAAATCACTTTAAGTTTGCAATAAGCTATATAGAATGGTTACGACCAGATGGATTGCTTCATAGGTGTATCAAAATATTCCAAATCATGCGTATTAGAAATCGTGGATTGGAGATCCAGAACACAACCGAAACGCCACACCCAACCAACAATGACAGACACTGAGCCTGAGGCCCCGCCTGGATACGCACCTCCCAGCTATGACCATAATCTGAGTGATATTGGGCTCCCACTCTATGGCATGGCGGACTTGGCAAAACCACTCGTCTTTAGTCAATTTACGACCAAACAGATTCACCTGTCAGAACAAGGCGAAGCATCCACATTTCTATTCAAGCTTGAAACTAAGCCAGCTCCAATGAATATGATGTCACATAAACCAGAGCACAGGCATGGCGAGAAACCGTCTTTAACGCAGTGTGCCCCCTCGATCACCATGATTGATTCTATCACATTATCAACAATAGCTGCTATGAACCCGCACGAGCGGCAAGGCGTTATCAGCTACTTGATTGATTCGATTTATGGGCACTTTGATATGACGATGGAAGCTGTACAGAACGTTGTGAGGTCCCCATGTTCTTTTATTGGATCTGATGCCAGTTATCATTGGCGACGAGAAGGAATAATGATTGACATTGGGACACTCGCATTGGGCAACGTTGCCGAACCTTTGCGTTTCACTCTCTTTCGATCTGATAAGGAACTGACAAACGAAAATGATACCCCATCCCATTGGAAGAAACTATTCTCAAAGCATAATTTAACGGAGCGAGCGATTGCAAGACTTGAAATTAATTTGTGTTCGAATGCCTTGAAAGGCGTGTTGGAACCTGTTGATGACAAATGGACTTCTGAGGAAGAACGGGCTGTTGTCGCAATGTCGGCCATGATTCTTGTTATGGATATTCGGTTTCGTCAGTTTCGCCACTATTTGTCAACATTTGTATCCCGAAGATAACTAGAAATATAATGAGTAACCTACTGTACGTTGCTTCTTACTTTTCTTCTCCACCAAACAGTTTTTTGATGGCTGTCCTTTCGCTTCCTTCAAGTTTATCCATTAGTTCAAATTCATTTCAGCCTCAAGGTGGCTTTAATTTTAATCCAGATTAAGCTGTGGCCTTACTCACCCAGCACGCCGATCACAATTGTCATCATAAAGTCTTTTCAAAAAGGAAAAAATGCATTGTGCGGAGAACTATTAAAACAATCACTATGCTTCACGTGAAACGCAAGGCATTGAGTGAGTCGGCGATTCGAGCCCAAAGTCGGCAATCCCGACCCACCCCAAAAAACTTCCAGCTGCATTTACCGCAGAACCTGTCGAGATTAATTCCTCAAATAAAGTGAAAACATTGTAAATTACGCAATGATATTATGATT
The DNA here is from genome assembly GCA_002104985.1 of Rhizoclosmatium globosum. Classification (NCBI taxonomy): domain Eukaryota; kingdom Fungi; phylum Chytridiomycota; class Chytridiomycetes; order Chytridiales; family Chytriomycetaceae; genus Rhizoclosmatium; species Rhizoclosmatium globosum. The sequence goes on along the minus strand of MCGO01000199.1, from coordinate 25,226 downwards.
AAGAAGGCTTAGGCCAGTCTGTTTGTTTTAATTAGTTAGGTCCAGGTTTCTAACTCAACACTTCATCTTCAACAACGCACTGAGGCAGCTTTTTCCACTCATCTCATTCACGCACATCAGATATCAACCATTTATTTATTGGATTTTATTGGATTTAATGCAATTATCGTTGTCTCCTTTGAATAATAGACTGTTGTTTGAAACTACCACCAACTATTTTGGAATTGGCGCCTCTTCTGATAAGTTATTATCTATGCTCGTTGTTATTTTAACTATTTTATTTGATTAGTCGACAGTTTTAGGCTTTAAGCTATCTAGGAACTGTAATTATTTGGGTTATGACATTGTTACATTCTATTCGGCTTTACTTCTGAGCCTCTTTATTTGAGAGCGTCCCATGCTGCGAATGATATAAACAAGTACTAATTAATAAATCTGTGGAAGCTGAGGATGTTATCTTGTTCTGGGGACCTTTTAGAAAATTGCATTTTTCAAGGTGATCTTCTTTCATGCACCAGCCGTTGAATCAGCGGTAATTACGAGCAATGAACTTATAATATTAATATTTATACAATTAAAATTCACAAATGTTAAACTGTAAGCCTGCACAATTTGTTTCAAGGAGTGGCTCTTGGAAGGGTTGGTAGCCACAAATCCTAGCTGCCTCAACGTTTATGCAGTTCTGCTGAGAGTGTGCGTGAATATAGTATAAACAATAAATAATACTTAGCGAAAGTTTGAAGTTTCTGCAATCAAAGCTTCTAGCGCAAATAATGGTTGATTTTTACAATTCTATCCCGTAACAATACGCACTTTCCTTACGTTCAAACGTCCTATACTTCTGAGGAGAGCAATATGTTTACATTTAATACAATTTATATAATTTATTGGACAGTAAGAGATACGCCAGATGAACTGGACTTGTTTAAATTTTTTGTATCATTTTCAAGAGAGCGGCAAAGAAGGAGGAAGGCTCTGAGCTCCCTCTTATATATTTTAAAAGCATAAACTATTTATTTTCTTTTACTTCCTGCGTTTTTAGGTGGTTATGATAGCTGTGAGAGGAACTATAAGCCAAGATGTTGCATTCAACATAAACCTGGCACTACTCCTCACCATTCTTTCCAAAGCGCACATTCTTCTGCCATTTCATAGTATTTTATATTATCTTTAATATTCACATAGTTTCGTGATACGAAATAAAACGAAAATGGAGTTATTCATTGTTTTATCAGTTTTGGAGTGGGCCGGGATTGCCGACTTTGGGCTCGAATCGCCGACTCACTCATTATTGTACAAGGAAGTCGACTCCTTATCCCTTCGTGAAAACCCGATCGAAAATGTATAGAAAGGTTGGGAAGGAGAAAATTACATTGACTTCCGAATCCCAGCTGTTCGCGACCTATTGACCAATCGTCTTGAACAAGCCAAGGACAAAGGATGCGATGCAGTTGATCCTGATAACATTGCTTTGGACTACTCGAACGGCTCTGGCTTCACTCCTGATATTTCCAAGGACGATCAGAATGAGTTTATCCAGTGGCTTACTGCTGAAGCCCATAGAATTGGGCTTGGTGTTGGATGCAAGAACTGCGCGTCCCTTTGGACTGATGAGACGAGAGATGCTGTTATTTCGTTGTTTGACTTTGCTGTTGTTGAGGAATGTGATCGGTACAACGAGTGTGATAAGTATGAGGGATTTATTGCACAGATGAAGCCTGTGTTTGATATTGAGTATACTGACGCGACTGGTGGAGACTGTAGCATCAACACGAAAAGTATAAGTGAGATTTGTGGGAACTTGAACCGTTTGAACATTGATGGAGTTATCAAGGGATGTCAGTTAGGGGCACAAGTTACTCAATGTCGCCGCCTTGCTTCTGATTTTGAATAACTCGACAGTTCCTATCATTCTCTTCAAAATAAAATGTCTTTATTTTCTCTATCATCTTCTTTTTCATCCTAAATAATTTCATGCTTGGACCTACTTCTTCCCCTCCAACTTTGATGCAATCCGCATCTTTGAGGCTTGACGAATTAGACGATCGAATCAACAAGTTCTGCATTGCACGAGGCTGGGGCAAGGCTCATACGCCTCGGAACCTGTTGTTTGCCTTGGTTGGTTTGGATTGTTCTTGATTTGTGTCGACTGACTTGGTTGGGCAGATTGGCGAAATGGGTGAATTGAGTGAGATATTTCAGTGGAGGGGCGAGGTAGCCCCTGGTCTTCCTGGTGAGCGTTATCTGTTGATTCAGTCGTGACTAATGACATCAAACAGACTTTTCCGAACACGATCGCATTCACACTGGCGAAGAAATGTCCGATGTTCTGATTTATTTGATGGAAATGGCTCGGTGCTGTGGAATCGACTTGGCGGCAGCAACCATTAATAAGGTTTCTAAAAATGCCAAGAAGTATCCTCCAATCGAGGGACTTGTGGATACCACTGCTCTTTATCTTGTGGATCCTCGTGCTTTGACGTTTGGGACTTTGGCGGAGGAAACTCGGAAGTTTTCCATGGCTAGGAATTGGTCTACTGAGTTGACGCCACGGAATCTCTTGTTGGCGTTGGTGTGTCAGTCTTCGTCCAACTCTATTTTTAAACGATTCGGATAGGTTGCGGAGGTGGGAGAATTGAGTGAAATATTCCAGTGGCGCGGGGAGGTTGAACCAGGACTACCAAGTACATTTGATCGATTGTTTGCAAAATGAGTGACTGATATCGATCCATAGACTTTACGGAACACGATAAAGTACACGTTGGAGAAGAAATGGCTGATATCTTGTTGTACCTCGTCCAACTTGCTCGTGTTTGTGGTATCAACCTCTCTGAGGCTGTTCAAGACAAGATGCTCAAAAATGCTATAAAGTATCCTGCAATGGAATAAAATGTATCGCGATGAATGTTTTTTAATTAGGCAGATTCTGAGCAGCACGACAGAAGTGGCCGTAAACATGATTAAATCGAAATTTCATATCAAATGAAGGCGATGCCCTATCAAAAGAAACCTAAATGAAAGCCGAGGTTAGAATACAACTATTTTCCAAAGAAGGAGGCAAGGGGAAGTTAAGGTAGAATCAGACGCATTTTCTGTATGACTTCATGAAATGAACTCAGAAGGAACAATTGGTATATCTTTAAAGAAGGTCATCCTGTTGATTGAGGACGGAGAGCGGATGGGAGATGATATGAGTCGAAGAACTTACCCTCGTGAAAATTAAATAAAGGCCTTCATGGGCATACACGAACTAGTCACACGCGTATTTCTAATCTAAACGTGTATGTTGGGTTAGAATCACACGTTCTAGGAGTATTCAGATGATAGAAGGAGGTGGAAGATGTGGCCAGACGCATTTTCTGTGTGACTTCATGATATGAACTCAGAAGGAACAATTGGTATATACTTTTATAGAAGGTCATCCTGTTGATTGAAGGTGTTGGGGGGAGACAAGGATGAAGAGGTAGAGGAGAGTGGGTTGGGAGTTGTTGTTTCTTGTTGCACAATGTTTGGAGTGACTTCTTCGTGGGACGTATGTCAGAGAAGAATCGAAACTAGGAAATAGACGGATGAATTTTATGTAACATTGAACCGTTTATTTTGGAATCTAGAGGAGAAAGAAAGTCGGGGGTTAGCATAAACGCGTTTTCAAGACGATAAAAAGGGGAGAAGAATGAGGGGAAGGGAAATCAGACGCATTTTCTTTGTGACCTCATGAAATTAACTCAGAAGGAACAATTGGTATATACTTTTATAGAAGGTCATCTTGTTTGGAGAGTGGGGAGAGGGGAAGGTGTCAGCATTGAAATGCTCATGCATCTATTCATTGCACCGTGGTTTTCGGCTTTATGATTTCTTTCCGCGCACGTAGCTTGATTTCTTTCGACTTGGTTTCGTCACTTGCTATTTGTCCTTTCCTACAATGTTCCCACATCAATCCGTATCGCTCCTCAGCGATGACAGTTTCCACCTGTTCGCGTATGCCCGCTGGCTCCATCTTCGCTCCATTTTCGCTCTTCACTCCATGGCATCCAGAAACTCACCTTCATCAAAACCAAAGAAATACATATATGCAACCAACCACCACGACCACCACCATCAACAAATCCTGCTCAAAAAACAATCCAGAAGATTTGATTTACTCCAACTTTGCCAAAATCTCCTTGTCAGTGTAGAGCAAGAACTCCTCTCCTTGGAATTTGACAGTGTTTCCACCGTATGGAGGGAGGAGAACCTTGTCGCCGACCTTGAGGGCGAGTGGTTGGATGTTACCGTTCTAAGCGCGTGCAGGAGTTAGTTTTCTTGAGGGAGAGAAGAGGGGGAGGAGTTCTCGTTTTACCTTGTCGGCAGCACCTGGACCAGCGGCAACGACCAAACCCTCGTTGAGAGTCTCCTGGGCCTTCTCTGGGATGAAAAGACCGGAGGCAGTTCGCTATGTAGTTTTTTGGGGTTGTAGAGAAAAGAGTTAGGGCTATTGTGTCCCACCAATCGAAGCAATCCCTAACAAAGAAAGAAAGACAAACAAAGTAGTACCTCAGCAGCCTTCACACGTTGAATGAGAACCCTGTCAAACAAAGGAACAATCTTCTTGATCGCAGATGACATTTCTTTTTTGCACTTTTTTTAGTTTATGATTTGAAAGCAACGAATGCAATGGAACAAGTCGGAACCACCCACCCAAAAAAGAACTTTGACGAAAAACAGCAAACAAAAACAAAACCCAAAAAGCAATGCTCCGAGTGCTATCATCATCAAAGACTTCTCCGATTCGCAGTGCGGCCCGACTTGTTCCTTCGCGTTCATTTGCGGGTCACAAGGAAATCTCATTTGGAAACGAGGGACGCCAGGCGCTTGCGAGAGGTGTCGAGATCCTTGCGAAGGCGGTTGCGGTGACCCTTGGGCCTAAGGGAAGAAATGTTATCATTGGTAGGTTTCTGGTTTGGTGCTCAGCTTGTAGTTGCGATGCCGTGGTGACGTTGGATCGGGCGAAAGGTTGCTTGGTTGGGATCGAGGATCAGCCCGAACTAGGAGAAAGATGCATTTGGGGGATGAGTCGAAGAACAAGGAAAAGAAAGGGTTGCGCGTCGATCGAAAAACTGAAGTGAAGTTGGTTGGGTGTGTGCCACAAAAGCTTTTGGATCCCCACGTCATCCAACAATTGAAATTCGATTATGTAAACTAACCAATGGATTCATTCAATTAGAACAAGCTTACGGTGCTCCAAAGATTACCAAGGACGGTGTCACTGTTGCAAAGTCTATTGTTCTTGAAGACAAGATGGAGAACTTGGGTGCCCGTCTCGTTCAGGATGTTGCAAACAAGACTAACGAGATTGCTGGTGACGGTACTACTACGGTATGTTTCTGATACCTTCAAGTGAGCTGTATCTTAGGATTGGTGAAGATGAAGATGGAGTGAACGAGGGAACGCGACCATACGGAAACGGACTGATATCGAAACCATTTCGAAAAAGGATGGGTAGCGAGCGAAGTGAGCAAAGAAAGGAATGCAAAGTTGACTAGACAACTGGAGCGAAATGAAATCTAAAAGAGAAGCTTGTTAGAATGCAGACAAACCCCTAGGGCCTTCTTGAACCCCTTAAGGAACTGGCGAATTATGAACTGAGTTTTGCATGTGTGTTGAGCATAGCGACCTGGAAGACAACAGCCCCCCACCACTTCTTAGAATTCCACCACTAATAACAAATGAAAACAGGCCACCGTCCTCACCCGTGCCATCTTTGTTGAGGGTTTGAAGAACGTTGCTGCTGGAGTCAACCCAATGGACTTGAGAAAGGGTGTTCAGCTTGCCGTTGACCACGTTGTCAAGCACCTCCATGCCAACAGACGTATCATCACTACCTCTGAGGAAGTTGCTCAGGTTGCTACCATCTCTGCTAACGGTGACAAGCACGTTGGTGGTCTTATTGCTCAAGCTATGGAGAAGGTTGGCAAAGAAGGTGTTATCACTGTTCAGGAGGGAAAGACTATGGAGGATGAGTTGGAGATTACCGAAGGTACGCGTCTCGCTTTTTTAAGGTATATCGTATGTGTCAACACCACTTACCATCTTGCATAGGTATGCGTTTCGACCGTGGATTCATCTCCCCATACTTCATCACCGACACTCGCTCCCAGAAGGTTGAGTTCGAGAAGCCACTCATCCTCCTCTCCGAGAAGAAGATTTCCCAGCTCCAGGACATTCTTCCAACTCTTGAGCAGGCCGCCACCCGTCGTCGCCCACTCTTGATCATCGCTGAAGACATTGACGGAGAGGCCCTTGCTGCCTGTATCCTCAACAAGCTCCGTGGTCAGCTCCAAGTTGCCTGTGTCAAGGCTCCAGGATTCGGTGACAACCGCAAGTCCATCCTTGCTGACATGGCCGTCCTCACCGGCGGTACCGTCTTCTCTGATGACCTCGACGTTAAGCTTGACAAGGCTACCTTCGAAGACCTCGGATCTGCCGCTTCTGCCACCATCACCAAGGACAACACCACCTTCCTCAACGGTGCCGGTTCCAAGGACGCTATCGCCCAGCGCGCTGAGCAAATCCGTGAATTCATTGCCGCCACCACCTCCGACTACGAGAAGGAGAAGCTCCAAGAGCGTCTCGCCAAGATCTCTGGCGGTGTTGCTGTCATCAAGGTCGGTGGACACTCTGAAGTCGAAGTCGGTGAAAAGAAGGACCGCTACGACGACGCTCTCTGTGCTACCCGCGCTGCTGTTGAGGAAGGTATCGTTCCAGGTGGAGGTACGGCTCTCCTCAAGTCTTCCAAGCTCATTGCCGATCTGCGTGGAGAGAACTTTGACCAGAACCTTGGTATCGACATTGTCCGAAAGGCGATCCTCGCTCCATGCAAGACTATCGTTGACAACGCTGGTGGCGAGGGTGCTGTCGTTGCTGGACGTCTCTTGGAGAGCTTTGATGGAAGCAAGGAGAACTTCAACAACGGATTCAACGCTGCGACTGGAGAGTACGTTGATATGATCAAGGCTGGTATTATTGATCCTTTGAAGGTTGTGAGAACTGCGCTTGTTGATGCTTCTGGTGTTGCTTCGCTTTTGGTTACTACTGAGGCTATGATTGTTGATGCGCCACCAAAGGCTGGAGCTGCCCCACCTATGGGTGGTATGGGCGGAATGGGTGGTATGGGAGGAATGGGTGGTATGATGTAAGGTTCTTACTTCATGAGCTTTTCTTTCTGTTTTGCATCGTTTGAGAATGTTTAGTTCCTCAATAAATCCCCGCCGTTATGTATTTTCTTAAATAGACTTTGTGCAAGTCATTTCCATCAAAGTTGATAAATGATGTTCCTTTATTTGATATCAACCTTGAACTAACTAAACCCAAGCACCTGTCACTTTAACAACTGCTTGAGAATTTTGAACATAACTCCATCCCTGTCCTTGCCACTTGTACACCGCGTTATCGGTTCCGACTCCAAACAGAGAACCATCTGGCGCAACACCCGTCGACATAACGCAGCATGAGTTGGGAACGTAAACCCACGGGTCGTTCAAGTCCTTCTTTGTATACATTGTTCCATCTGGTGCTGTTCCATAAAGCAAGTCTCCATACTTGGTCACATCCACAACAGTTCCAGCATTTTGAACAAGACTCCAAGTTCCTTCAACACCTGTACGCGTGTAAACTTGGTTATCCAAACCAACACCGGCAAATTTCATTTCAGACGATGAAGCCGTTGGCGTGAGATGCTGAATACTCTTCATAAGACCAGGATTGGCAACTGGAACACAACCGTCTCCACTGAGAATCGTTTTGCAATCGTACAGCTTATAATCCGTTCCAATGACAAGAAACGTTGTCAAATAGAGCATCACGAAATCCAACACTCGGAGACCACCGGGCAGTTGGATCCAGCTTGATGAAAGGTCTTTCGTCGACTTCCCCCAAAGAGTGTTGTCTTGTGCTATTCCAATGAGAACAGACGCAAGAGGAATTCCTTTCACAGGTGCAGCAATGACGGATATAACTGAACTTGATTTCGGCACGTATACCCAATTGTCGTTCAAAGTTTGTTTCTTGTACAAGGATCGGTCGGGACCAACCCCAACGATGGAGCCGTCGATTAGTTGGGTTGTGCTGATTACGCAGCAACCACCTGAGATTGGGTACCAGTTCTGGTAGAGAGTTGATCTGATGTATAGGTTTCCGTCTGGCGCTGTGCCTAGGATGGCGCCGCTGGAGAGGATTGTGACGTCGATAACGGAACCGGAATTTTGAATCCAGGTCCAAGGTGCGTTAATATTTGAGCGTGTGTAAGAGTTCTGGACTTGGTTGCAGGGTGCCCAGACGGAAATGCCGGGGCATGTGTATAGGGTGTTGTCGGTTCCTATGATTACGAAGGATTGATTGGATAGTTGTACCAAGTCTCTTGCTCGAGGACCGCCTGAAGAAGGGAGCCAGCCGTTGAATGTGAAGGTGGGTTTCCACCAGATGGAATTGTCAGGCGCTATGCCAATGATGGCAGAACTTGTACCGCCGGCCGCTGGAATGAATAAGTCATACGTTTAAGAAATGAGATGACTTACCGTTTTGGAACGCGACAATATTGGCGGGGGTGAGTTTGGTGGTTTCAGGCGTTGTAACGCTGGAGGCGAAAAGATTCAAGGGTGCGAATGAAAAGCGCATATTTTTTGTTTGTTTTCTGAATGCGCTCTTGTAATAAAGCAACATTATATTTATACTGAGGTGTGTTGAGCATTTTGCCGATCTCCACTTTACTCTACCCCCCAAAAAATATTGTCCATCTTAAATTACGAATACATTTTCCCCCGACGACTTGACACAGACAAATATAAGTATTGTATTTATTTTATAGAATGACTAAATCCAAGAACCTGTGACTGCAATAACAGTTTGCGAATTTTGAATGTAATTCCAACCTTGCCCTTGCCACTTGTACACCGCGTTATCAGTTCCGACTCCAAACAGAGAACCATCTGGCGCAACACCCGTCGAAATAACACAACAAGAGTTGGGAACGTAAACCCACGGGTCGTTCAAGTCCTTCTTTGTATACATGGTTCCATCTGGTGCTGTTCCATAAAGCAATCCTTGATAACTGGTCACATCCACAACGGTTCCAGCATTCTGTACTAGACTCCAAGTTCCGTCGATACCTGTACGCGTGTATACTTGGTTGTCTAATCCTACACCTGCAAACTTCATATCAGATGGTGAAGCGCTTGGCGTCAGATGCTGAATGCTTTTGACGCTTCCAGAATTGGCAATCAATCTGCAATCAGTACTCAATGGCGATTTGCAATCGTACAATTGGTAATCAGTGCCAACCACTAAAAATGAGGCTGTGTAAAGTTGAACTAAATCCAATGCGCGGAGGCCTCCTGGAAGCTGGATCCACCAAGACGACAGGTCTTTGGTGGATTTTCCCCAAAGGCTCTTGTCGGGGGCAATTCCAATCAGAACAGGAGAAAACATGATACCATTGACGGGTGCGATCCCGACAGAAACTATGGAGTTTGAGTTTGGCAAATATACCCAGTTATCGTTGAGAGTTGCTTTTTTGTATAAAGCTTGGTCTGGCCCGACACCTAGGATGGATCCATCAAGCATCTGGGTAGTGCTTACAACACAACAGCCTCCAGAGATGAGGACCCAGTTTTGATAGAGGGTTGGTCTGAGGTAGAGGTTTCCGTCTGGTGCCGTCCCAAGAATTCCGCCGCCAGACAAAATCGTGACATCGACAACAGACCCGGAGTTTTCTACCCAATTCCAGGATGCACCAATGCTTGTGCGGGTATACAAGTTATTGTCCATACCGACTCCCAAAAAGGTTCCATCGTTGAACTGCTCGATGGACTTGACGCTTCCGGAATTTGGAACTTGATTGCATGGCAACCAAACAGAAATTCCAGGACATGTATAAAGGTTGTTGTCAGTTCCTACCATGACAAACGACTGATCAGGTAGTTGAACCAAATCTTTTGCGCGAGCGCCGCCTGAGGAAGGGAGCCAGCCACTGTATGTGATTGAAGGTTTCCACCAGATGGAGTTGTCTGGGGCTATTCCAACGATGACATTACTTGTGCCGCTGGCAGCTAATAAACAGGATTAGTTTGTAGATGTCACGTTTTTGAGCGCAGGGCCAACCGTTTTGAAATGCAACAACGCTTGCTGGAGCAACTTTTGGGGTAACTGGCGTGGTCGCACTAGATGCGAACAGATTGAAGGATGCAAAAGAAAAACCCATTTTGAATGTAATTTTTTTGGTGTATGCTTGAGATAAGAAGCTTTTGTACTGAGGGAAAGGAGCTTTTTCCGATCTCCAATGTTCTAATTTGTAATACCGCATTACAATTTTATTAAAATTAATGAAAAAAACTATCCCGCCTCAGTTTCAGAACTTAGCGAGAACTAGCCACAATCAACGACACGTACTCACGAAAACATAAGTTGCATATCTTTTTAAGTATGCTTTTCCCTGATTCGCTACGCCAAAATCAAAGTACAATGCCAAGGAGTTGTTTATTTTCTTAATACAGTAACTTGGCTAACTATAGAACTAAGTTAACAAAAAGTCTTTTCTAAGCTTTTGCTGCCAATGACGCCAAGTGAGCACGGCGTGCCGCAGGAGGAGCCAATCCAAGTGCCTCACGACGTGACGTCGAGTTGGCATCAAAGTATGGACGTTCACCAAGAGAAGTAGAACGTTCACCAGTACGACGGTACAAGTCCGCATCGAAATCAGTAGTGGCAGAGTGGTACGACGAACGGTTGTCCCAAACAGCAACATCATGCTTATTCCAACGGAAACGGACTTGCAAATCATGGTTCTGCACAACAAGGCTGTAAAGGTGGTTCAGGACAATATCAGACTCATCTTTCGACAGCTCGTTGATTCGCTTTGTGAACCCTGCATTCACGAAGACGCCCTTCCAGCCTGTGACTGGATTAGTGCGGATGACTGGGTGGACAGTAGTGAGGGAAGTGCCAACGAGTTCAGGTGCGCCACGTGGACCAGGGTTCAGCTTTGCGAAGCCGACAGCGTGGAGGGCGAGGAAGCCGGAACCGGTGTGGGTGGCGGTGAGGCCTTCGAGGAACTTTTGGAATGCGGGGGAAAGACGGTCGTAGACTTCGTAGGCGCTGGCCCAGAGCGTGTCACCGCCTTCAGGTGGGGCTTCGCGGAGACGGAGGACGGCGTAGTCGGAGGGTATTGGCTCGAAGGTGATGCTTTAAAGTTAAATGTTAGATTATTATGGTTTAGTGGTGAGAGAATCTTACTCAGAGTGCCATGCACGAGACTGGAATTCCGTACCACCACCGTAAACTTGGCCAAACTTCTTTCCTTGCTCTGAAGAAATCTTGAAGTTCTTGTCTCCAAACTCATCGGCAGAATCACTGATTGGGTGGGAGTGAAGTCCGGAGGTGGCTGGCTTTCCTGCGGCTTTACCGAGACGGTCAGCAAACTCCTTTTGCTCCTCAAAAGTGATGTCCTGGTTTCTCAGTTTCTCTCGGCAATGAGAACAGCAAGGTCGAAAAGGAGCTCATCAGAGTTTGGCATTGAGGATATCACGGATCTGGATACTATAGTTCAACAACATCTGTTAGTTGGAAAGAGGCTTTAAGTTGAGGACCCACCCTTCCTTAAACTCGGTACCAATGTGAGGCTGAAGCTTAAAGTTTGGGTAAAGGGCGTCGATGCTGAAGTTTCTTTGAAGTGGTTGAACCTTGAGTTCCTGTCTCTTGAGAGAAAGGGCAGCGGTAGCGTCTTCGAGTTGTGCGACAGTCATATTGTACACGTTCTTTTTTCGTTGATCCAAGACATCCTAAATTTTGGTCTCTTAAACCCTCCAATGATTTCGCTATCGATGGCACAATCAGCACGCATTCCAAACAACAATGCAAACAACCGACAAACAAATGTAACAACTTGACGAACGCGTTTAACAACATTGCGCTTTCCGCACGTGCAACCTCGAAAATCGTCCTTGTATCACATAATCAAGCCACTTCATGACACCATTTCCACGTGTGATGAGAAATAGCCCTATTTGCAGGTTTCGTTTTCCATTCATCAGTGGGTGACGCCATTTTCGTAGATATGCACGTGCGGGTAGCGATGATTTCGATAAAAGGGAGGTCTCTGGTTCGTCAATTGGCAGTCAATATAGTGTATCGCTATCATGTCGAATATTGTTGTTCCTGCCGAGAAGGATAAGGTTGTTGTGCTTCCTGAAGAGGTCCAGTTGTCTGCTACTGTTGAGGGGTACGATGCTGGGTTGGAGTACACTGAAGACGAGGAGACCCGTGTTCGACGTTTGATTGATGTGAGTTCAATCCTTCAATCCTTTTGAGTTGATAACTTACGCTGTCATAACGTTTACAGACTCGCTTCATGCCTTGGATCCTCTTCTCCACCTTTGTACTCAACATGGACCGTACCAACATCTCCAACGCAATTTCAGGTGGACTCCCAAAGAACCTTGGGTTTACTATCACGGTTATCAACAACGCTGGGTCCATGTACGCCGTCCTCTTTTCCATCGCCGCCTTCTTCGGGTCTATCCTTGCCAAGCGGTTTGGTCCACACAAGGTTATTCCTGCTATGGTGTTTTCGTGGGGCCTCGTGACGCTTGGACATGGGTTTATTAAAGACACGAGTCAGTATTACTTGATTCGAGCCTTGATTGCGTTGACGGAGGGAGGTGTGATTCCAGCGACGCTTGTGTATCTTGGATCGTTTTACAAGAAGAACGAGCTTGCGACGCGGTTGTCGTGGTTCTGGGGTGTGCAGACTTGTGCTTCTGCTGTGTCTGGGTTGATGGCGTCGGGGCTTTTGCAGTTGGAGGGTGTGAATGGGTTGAATGGTTGGAGGTGGTTGTTTATTGTTGATGGTATTATTACGATTATTGCTGCAGTTGGGTTGTCGCAGGCTTTACCAAAATCGCCATTCCATACTAAGGATGGGTTTTTGAATTTTGGCGGGTGGTTGGATTCTCGACAGAGTCATATTGCTGTTACGAGAGTCGTGCGTGACGATATCTTGAAGTTGCAGTATGAGTCGAGAGTTACGCTGAATGATGTGTGGGAGACTCTTGTGGACTACAAGGTCTGGGGACACTTGATCATTACGCTTCTGGGATTGACTTACTTGACGCCATACGGAACTTACTTGCCATCCATCATCAACTCCTTCGGTTTCAACGTGTATGTTGCGAATGCGTTGACTGCTCCAAATGCGATTCTTGGATTTATTACAATGACTACGCTGACCTGGCACTCTGATAGAAGAGGGGAACGTGGTTGGCACGGAGTCTTTGCCAACACTTGGTTGTTGATTGGATTCTTACTTCTCGAGTTTGTGCCTGACGATGCACCAAGAGGCGTTTCGTACTTCATCACATTCATCATTTCCGGTGCTCCATTTGTCCACCCACTCAACATTGCATGGATGTCTGAAAACACTGGCCCCATTGGAAAACGTACAGTCGCTTCTGGCCTCATTATCGCTGCTGCCAATATTTATGGAACGTATGCTGCTCAAATCTACCAAGCTAGTGATGCTCCAAGATTCCATACCGGAAACTATATCATTATCGGATTTGTTGCCACCACGATTCTGCTGTGGATCAACCAAAAGTTCTTGTACATTCGTCTCAACAGGCAGAGAGCCGCTGTGTGGAACTCTAAATCACAAGATGAGAAGGCTGACTACGACGCAACGACAAAAGATAAGGGAAGCAACAGACTTGACTTTGTATTCAAACCTTAAGATTTCTGAAGATATTGTAAGAATAAACATTAAATATTAGCAAATTCGGATTATGACAGGTTATGAATGCATCTGACTTTGAGGCGAAATCGTTGTAATTTTCAAGGAACGAAACTACATTAGAATGAATCCGTTTATTCGACACACACCTTTAAGAGAGCTTCGCCGATTCTTTGATTCTAGCTGGCTAAATCGATGGAATGGTGCGACAACAACACAAGCTCCATCGTTCAAGACACCCGCAACCGATTCCAAAAACGACAGTATCGCCACAACTCAAAATACAACCAACAATAATGTCATGACCAGAGAGCCACTGGACTTTTACCTTGTGGTATTTTAAAACTGACTTTTACGGATGCATTCCTTCTCCCATACATGTTAGATGGTTTGGCATGGAACAGAATTCAATAAAGATAGTTTTATATTGCATAAGCACAACCGATCGATAGCTAATAACACATTTCCAGAACACGACAGCACGCACCCCTCTCTAATCATCCTTAAACAACGCCCCTTAACTCCATCAAACAACAAAGGTATAGTCTGACCGCACGAGTTGTTCGAGACTCGCCCTAGGACTACTTGATTCCTCCAACTGCGACTGAGGCCGAGGCTGAGCAATTGGCGAACGCGGAGTTCTGGGCAGCGGAGGAGCAGCGCCCCTCGGCCACTGACCATCGAGGGAAAGCCTGGGCCGCGCTTGTGCGTCAAAGAGCGATGCATCAAACGAGGCGCGTGCTTGGCCCTGGTTCACTTGGCTGGGATCAAAGGGAAGTGGCGGGGCAACAACGTGTCGGTTGCGCTTCTTTGGCGGCACCGACTGCGATCTAGGGTTACTTGGTGATGTTGTTGCTGAAGATGTCCACCGCGAAAAGAAGGAAAGTGGCGAGGACTGGTTGGTGTTGCTACTCATTTGGAAGGTGGTTTCTATTGAGAGCGAAAAAGGTGCCGCCCACTTTACTTGCTTTCTCAAGGTACAAGTCGTTTTAACAAGTAGTTTATTCATAATAAATAAAGGAAAACAGCGATAGATGGATAGATAAAATAGTACAGCTTAAACAACAAAGACAACATCGTACGAAGGGAACGAATCCATCACCGATTTGATTGACGATACACTCGCTCTCTGTCCCATAGCCTGCGTCGTCTGATTACTTTCTTGCACGGAAGACTGTGTAGATTGTTGTGTTTGGATTGGGGCCATCACGTTTCGGTTACGTTTGTGTTGCTGAAAGTGGATTGAGTGGAGGGACGAGGACGATGGAGAAGAGGAAGATGAATCAAACAGGTGCGATATCCGGTGTACGAGTGAGATGGGGCTGTACTGTTGTAGAGCACGAGAAGCAGTGCTAGATGGTTCGGTGGTGCTCAAGAGGTGCATCGAGGGAAGATTCGTAGTTGGTTGGTTGGTGTTGAGTGTTTGTTTGGAGGCAGGAAACAAAGAGTAGACAGGCAGAGAGAGAGAGAGAAGAGGGAAGCGGAAGGATGATGGGGGGAAAGAAGTGACGGGGTGTTTTATGGGGTGTTTCGTGTGGAGCTGCACAGGGGTCAATCGACTCACTCCAAAAATGTTACATCCGATCCGGTCCACCCCGAAAAATTATGAAGTCAGACCTCATGGACTTTCTCAAGATTTACGATTATTGGTTCTCTCCTTCTTCTCTTCTTTACTTTTTGTATTATGCAAGAGAATTGTTTAGTGAGGAACGAATTTTGTGATTTGTGAAAAAGGCAGAACTTCAACTTTTCTAACTACTCACGCTCAACCAAGATGACTGGCGATCCTTCTGCTGTTGCGTCGATAAATGGAATGAATGATCAAGGTTTGTATCAGACCGTCTTGTAAATGCAAAGATCCTTTGGTACCTCAAACGCACATTTCGAAAGCATTTCGACGGAATTCCTATCCAATGAGCATTCTGTCACTACTCGATGGGAGTTCCAATCGAATCTCGACCAAATGACGACATTATTACTGTCGAACCTAATTTAGAACGAAATGCTATACTACCAATACACCGCCGTTAGTGCTCTGCTATAAGTCGAAGTCCACCAATTAAACGGACTTTGCATGTAGTCTGTCTATATGCATTAAAGGTAAGGAACTTCGTTTATTTTCGTTCTTGAACTTGCAAAGGTGGCCCGCGAATTGTTTGGATCCGAGTTGGAAAAAGCTGAGTCAAGATCTGGGAGACAGTGTCGTATCAGTCGAACCACTCTTCTAAATTTTAAAAGAGCAGTGCTGGCCAAATGGTTTCCGGACACAAGTTGATGCCTTTTTGGTTTTGTGTCTTAACAGCCTGAATTTAGGGCCATTAATTCGTTTCAATGATTCCATGAGTCGTTTTAGGAATCTGATTATTAATTTGATCCATTTCATCGTGTTTGTTGCTGCAAAGAGACTACATTTTTCACTACAAAGCTCTTTTCTGACATGCGGCCGTTTCTATACTTCATAAATAATCGAACGGTCGATTCTCTGACAATCTTCTGTCGGGGTTTGCCCGTATTGCCATGATTTCCCTTTCTGAATAGTTGTAGTATTGACTGTGACGTCGTCACCAATAGAACCCCATTTAGGGAAATGATTAACGCTTTCAATCCCTCCCAATTTAGTGTTCCAATGATTGTTTTTGCGTGAATCATTTTCGTGCATTTATTCCAGTAGAAATGAAAAGGTTTCGATAATATCGATAATTAATACGACCAAGTATAACGGTGGTGAATAATGATAACGACTACACAAACCTTCTGGAGGTTGAGGGAAATGAACAAAGTCTCTTATCTTATTAATTTTTTTCTTTCAAGTGTTTCAATATAGTCAAAGAGTGGCTCCCGATCAAAGCTTAATTGCACAATGTTGGCAACTGCATTAAAACAAAATGGATGAAAATCACGTGCATGGCGGTAATCCTCCTTTAAGACATTGAAAAATTTAAGGCGTGTGTTCACAGTTTCATGTCGGCTCTGCATTACAGATAGTTGGGCATTTCGTAACTTGGAAGCTGGATGTAAATCAACGTCCCTTTGCTTTCTTACAGGCACCCAAAATACAATCCTACCATCATTGCCATTTTCAGTGTAACCTTTATCAGCAGCAACCATTTCATTTCGCAAAAGTTTGCCAACAATTCCATTTGCTGATCGTACAAGTTTGATACTAGAGTCATACGTTCGAGCCACTTCGTTCTTCTCACATAGCAGGTTGCTATTCATGGAGTTGCAATACTGTTTAGTAGTTTTTGTACTGAATTTTATTATAAATGATACGAAGGAAAGTGTTAAGAAGAAGAGAAAACAGATATGAAATGAAATTTCTCATTCAAAGTCAAAGCAAAGGATCAGTATTTGGGCTCAGCAATTAAGAAGAGTTTTCCTCCTGCTATCTGAAGGTTGATAAAGTTACATTCATCTGCAACTGCAATTTTCAGAAAGGTGGGCATAGCTACAGTTCCATCCATGGGAATCTCAGATATGACAGACAAAGAGGGTGGAGGAGAAAACATATCAAAAGAATCTGGGGTCAAAAGGTTTGTACCATCATGAGTAGCATCGTAGACAGAGGGAGGTTTAGTGGACCACACAACAGTCTGAGTTAACCCATTTGCAGCATAAAGTTTGAGTGTGTCCCCAATTGAATTTGATGTATTTGGTGCATTATGAGTTTTCATGGCAGCACGAGCTATGGTATGGATTAACTGTAGTTGGCCCATAATAGGCACAAAGTTTACAGTGAATTTGTCTAAAAAACAAAGTTACTGAGGGGACCTTGCTTGTATAAGATAAAGTGGGACTTCTTGTTTGGAGTGAAGTCAAGAGTAAACAATTCAGGAGCAGTTGATGCCAGAAGGCCCAGACAACACAGATGGTCAAGTCTGCAATTCTTGGTTCCAGAAAAATAACTGTGACAAGCAGCATACTCTGCTTCAGACAATTTTTGGCCTTGGACTTCAATAACAGATGATGCATTGCTGTGAATGTCAAAATCACTTGGTTCAGGATGGTCGTAGATGGCACTGTGTTGGTGATCTTCTTGTGATGGCTGCAGTGCAGGAGTGTAAGAACTGGTAAAAGTTTTCTTGTCCACCTTAGGGTTAGGGTTAAGATCAGGGTTAGGGTTAGGGAAAATTGTTGTCTTCAAACAGATACGGTGTGTATGGAGACAACATCAAGACAACAGTCGCAGCCTACAGTGCTCTTCCCCCCAAAGGAGGAAGTACTCGAAGACATGCTCAAGCTTTCGACAAACAATCGACCAGAACGATTCGAGTTCTGGGAGCGTAGACTCGCAACTGCAATCCAACCGTTGTTGCGCTGTCCAAACTGCAAGTGCAATGAACCATCAATGAAATCACATGGAGTTGGTGGAAATGTACTCTCATTCGGTGCCAGACGCATTCAGCTCGGCTGCCAGGCTTGCACAAAGAAGTGCAGGTTGGAGGAGTCAATGAAGGCAGCTGGCCCTTCTACTGCACATACCTTGGAAACTATTCAAGCTGCGTATAGTACCCTGCAACCAGCGGCTAAACATACTGGAATGGCCTCTAAGACTGCTGGTCCAAAGCAGACTACATTGAAGTTCCAGTCAATTGTCAAACAATCAGCCAAACCTCCATCAAAGAGACTTAGACCTTCCAGCTCTTCTGGAGATGCATCTGACGCAGATTCAGACATAATGGAGGTGTTTCAGGATGCCATGAGTGGGAATGAGTCTGCTGGAGCTGTTGGAGTTGGGGTGCCAAGTGAAAAAGCTATGCAGCAGGTGATCGCCCCAACGGAACCTTCTCAAAATTTAAACAGGTATTCTACTGATATCTTCGCTCAAATCGACGCTGGTTTGGAGGAAATCGCTCCAACGGTCGAAAAGTTAGCCAGCGCTGCACCAGGAGCCCCTGTACAAGTCCCAGCAGCTTCAAACAAGTTCGTGGGTGAAAATAGAGCGAATTTGAGTGGGAATATGGTGTCTGGAAGTGGTGGTGGCAGCCAGGAGTTGTTGGCTGAGAGTCAGTCAAAAATGCACCAAGTCCAGCAACACCAACAACAACAGCAACAATCCCAACCAAGTAACTGGGAACAACTATATCGTGAAGCAAATGCTAGAGCTGCTAGAGCTGAAGCACAAATGGAGGAAATGCGCAAAGAGCTGTTGGAGATGAAACAGCTCATCAAGGAACTTGCTCATGGGAGAGAGCAAACTAGAGCACCTCAAACAACTAGTAATGTGGAGAGCGTAGCTAGTCGTAATGGACACACTGCTGGTGGTCGAGTTGGGCGTGGTGGACGTACACCTGGAACTGCAAACCCCTTCAGACCAAAAACAGCAGCAGACTACCTGAACCACAGAACTGCAGCTCAGCAAGCAATTTATGATCGTATCCCTGAAAACACTTTGATTGAGGTTGGGAACTCTATGGTGAAGAAAGGCAGTGTGTTAGAGAGGGCCTGGTCTGCGCGCGAAGCCCTTGAGTTGAGAGGCATGAGTACAACTGAGGCAACGAATGCCCTTTTGGCTGTTGGAATTGAAACTAGGTGGGGCAAGGAACCATCACTTGGTCAAGCTGCTGGAACTTCTGGATCTGGAGTCAATGGACGTCATGTACCAGGTCTGGATATTAATAGACCATCTACTTCTCGTATTAGCTGGGCAGATAGTGTCCCAGACTCAGATGAAGAACATGATGCCCAGTTTAATCTCGTTAGTAGGCGCAAGAATACGCGCCTTGCTGGAGAGGGGGGCCGCATTGGCGGCCAAGATTTTAAAGTCGGTCCCCCCACGGGATCGATAAGTACCATGGCTTCTCTTCATCATAATACTTATGCACCTCTTGCCTCTCAGTCTCAGTCTCTATCCCAGTCTCAGTCTCAGTCAGCAACACCATCCTTCTTCCAGTCTGCACCACCAGCCTCTCTTGGAGGACCAAAAGCGCACGAGGGGGACCGCATCAGCGGTCCAGGAACATCTTTAAATAATGGTCCCCCTCAGGGACTGATAAGTACCCATAATGCTCCTCTTTCTTATGCTCATGCAGCAAAGTCACAGCTCCCTCTTCTTTCCCAGAAGCAAATGCTCCAACGCCGCAACAGAGCCGTGCAACAAATGCTTGCACCCCCATCTGAGCCATTGAAATTCAAGTGTGTGCGCATTGGTATTAATGACACCCGTCCATTGCGTGACATTCGCGGTAAATCTAGAGACAAGTTGATCAAGAGTCTTGCAAATGCTCTTGGAATCGGGAAGTTTGTAGTATTGGCCTCAACTATTGGAAATGCTATTGTGGAGTTCTACGTGACTGAGATTGCATACAACACAGTAGTTAAACAGCTCAAGGACTCTGGAGCCCAGGTGTTGGATAATTTCAACCCATTTGCCAAGCCAAGTCATGGACGCCAATCTGATGAAGCCTGCAAGGCATCAATTGTTAACCGCCTCACTCACCTCTGCTTGATGGCTCGAACAGTCAATCTGCAAGACACTATTGTGGATGGAGCCTCACAAGACATCAAGGATGCAGTGCTTACAAAAGCAAGGGAAATCACCAAGAATCCAAGTCTCACTCTTGGAAGACAGTCTGCACATCAAGCTAACTACCATCATGAAAGCCAACCTGCCCCCCCTCCTGCTCCTCTGGATCCTGGATCTGGAACTGTTACTGAAGGGGATGTTGACATGGAGACAGAACAACCATCAAAATGTTAATACACTGTGCAAACGTGAATGGCCTGGCGGGAAAGGCTGAAGAAATCCGCCGCTTCAACACTCAACAGCAAATTAGTATTACAATTTTACTCGAAACTTGGTTATCTCCTCAATCTTCTATCCCTTTCAGACCTTATCTCTCCAACCTCATTACTGAAAACCTCAATCAGATTGCGGGTGGCCCACGTAACACTGGAGGCCTACTTGCCTTTGCCTCTCCTTCAATCGAACCAAACTCTATGCGTGTACTCTATGAAGACAAGGACCAATGCTATCTTGCACTCCTGGTCAATGATATTATCCTTCTTGCTGCTTATATTGCTCCCTCACGTGCAGATGCAAAACTTCAAGAAATTCTGGCAAAAGCGGAGGAGCTCTCTGATGGGTTCCAGAAGCAAATTATTGTATTTGGGGATCTGAATGCCCGTCTTGGTGAAGCTACCGGGGATTCTGCTATCAATCCTCGGGGGCGATTATTACTCGAAGAACTTGTGGATTCTCAGTTGTCTATTCAGAAACCCATCTCTGGAAAATGGACCTCCTTCAACAGAGGAGGTTGTGGTATCCCTGATATTGTCTTGGCCAACTTTGATGTTGAGTCTGTCACTGTTCATGAACTTGAATCTCTTGGAGGCTCTGACCATCGTCCCATCACTTTCAAGATACCTGACAGAGTTGATCCTGATGCTGGTACCAAGCATTTTACTCGATGGAATATTCGCAAATTGTCTAGATTAGATCAGCAACAAAAGTACAAGGATCAACTTGCAGTCAATGTGGATACTATTCTCAGAACTATTCAAACTTCTCTGGATTCTGTCAGGCAACAGCCTGGGCGTACAGTGGGGGGCCACTCAAATGGTGGCCCGAGTAGTAATTTGCTTAGTGTGTCCCCCACTGGGACAGATGAGTCTCTTGTTATGAATGGTAGCTCCCAACCCAATGCTAATCATATTCAACTCCATGTTGATCAGTCTTGGAATGCCATCAAGTCTTGGATTGAACAAGCTGCTGAAACTACCATTGGAACTCTTGTTGTTCATGATCGCCTGCCAGAAGACTTTTGGACAGACGAAATGGAGGCCACCAGAGAAGCAATTATTGAGGCCATTTCTGAACTCCAAGATGCGATCACTTCAGAACGTCCTAGCCTGACTCCTGCTGAAATTGAAGCCAGATCCAAAGCCCTTACCCAGTCTCAAAGAAGCTACCGCGTGTCTTTGAAACAACGCCGCACCAAACTGTTTGAAGATGCTGTGGATAACCTTGCTGAACCCCAGAACTTTTC
The DNA here is from genome assembly GCA_002104985.1 of Rhizoclosmatium globosum. NCBI lineage: Eukaryota > Fungi > Chytridiomycota > Chytridiomycetes > Chytridiales > Chytriomycetaceae > Rhizoclosmatium > Rhizoclosmatium globosum. Next base: position 3,482 of record MCGO01000199.1, on the reverse strand, counting down.
TTCATTTCTGCGTATTACCAAGAATGCGAGGGCAAGGCAGACAAAGTCAGGCTGTAAGTTAGATCCTGATGCTATTGACACACATGCACAGCACTTTGTCTCTACTTTTGGTGGACAACCTACTGGTCAAGTTATTCCCAGAGGACAACCTGCGCGACTGTTCAACTTCAAAAGTACTGCTCAGCTGGTTACTGAAGAGTCTGTGGAAGCAACCATGAAGAGACTGCCACTTGGAAAGGCCTCTGGACCAGACAACATTCCTGCCGAGCTCATCTACTATGGAGGTTCAGCAATGGTAAGAGTGTTCACCAAATTCTTGACTCTTGTACACAAGACATCTACTATTCCTTCTGAATGGAGGAATGCCACCATTGTCCCAGTATACAAGAACAAGGGCTCTCCTTCTGACATTGCCATGCACCGCCCGATTGCTCTCACCTGCACTGGACGCCGCCTCTATGAACGTGTCCTGCTGCCAGAACTTGTGCACCTAGCCATAGCAACGTTAGATGACACTCAAGCTGGTTTCCGCCCCTCCCGTTCCACCTTGGATCAAGTCATGGTATTGCACGAAATCCTGTCTGGTGCCAAGGAAGCTTTTGCAGTGTTGCTGGACCTGAAGGCTGCATATGATATGGTGGACAGGGACATTCTTTGGAAAGAGTTGGAGACATACTTTGGAGTATCAGCTGCAGCCATTCAACGTCTTCAGGATCTGTTTGACAAGAATCAGAGTATGCTGGTTGTTGCTGGAAAGATGAGTATTCCCATACCCAATGCTCGTGGTTTACTCCAAGGGTCTACCCTCTCACCTATCCTCTTCAACTTCTTCATTGATCCTCTCTGCAGAAGACTCAAGGCATAGAAATGCCCACCATTGCAGTCCATGGAGTGCGTGTGAATCGGTTGTTGTTTGCAGATGACACTTCTCTGGTGGCATCAAACACAAGAGACATGGCCAAGTTGCTCAAGACCTGCGAAGACTGGAGTAGGGACGTTGGCATGCAGTTTGCACCTCAGAAATGTGTTGTACTTGGGCCACCAATCAACAGGAGAGACGTTGCCTTGAAGATGTATGGAGTGGATCTGCCTTCAGAGACTAGTGCATTGTATCTTGGAGTCCCCTTCAACTCTTCAGGAATCTGCTGGAAAGAGATGGTATTGGCAAGAACTACTAAAGCCAAACAGGTCATTGCTTCTCTTGCTCCCATAGGATTCAATGCCAGAGGTTGGGCCCCTGCTGCTTCAGCCAGAATCTACAAGGCTTTCATCCGTCCTGTCATGGAGTATGGTCTTGCTCTCTATGGTCATGGTATGCCAGCCAATCTGTTGACCTACTATGAGCGAGTCCAAACTATGGCACTGCGAACATTGACGTCGACTCCAAGAAACACCTCCAAGGTTGCTCTCATGAAGTTACTCCAAGTAGAACCCATGTCTATCGCGCAAAGATACTGAACTTGAATTGGGCTGCCGTCTCAACTCCTCAGGTGATGAAGGAAACTTGGCTGTTAAAGTTTTTCACTATGCTATTCAGCCTGCTAGAACACCTCACAAGAATTCACTCCCAAAGCTTGCCATGCAGAACTCACTCTGGAACCATCCTGAAATCAACAAGCCCCACCCGCAACTGCAACGTGCACCTCTTGCAGTCCAAGCAACACGACCTCTGCCTCTCCTGGAAAAGCAGAACTGAAGAAGCAAGCAATTGTGGACTTGGCTGATCCAAAACCTGGGGGAGTTGGGGATGCAATTGAAGTTACCATGTCTGATCGAGTCAGGCCCTTTCTGCAGCCCAAATCTGGAATTTCAAGAGAAGACCGGTGGCTTTACTTCATGGACTCTAGGCGCAGTGACTCGTCATGAAGAATGCAAAAAATGTACTGATATGCTTACCAGGGCCCATGCTGCTACATGTTCTGGTGCTGACCTGTTGCTCAAGACTCTCCATGAAGAGTTCCACCACCACTCTGCAGGAGACACACTCGTATCGATGCTGTTCTGAACAAGTACCGCTCTGTTGCTCCAAGTAAATCCACTGCCTATTCCAGCTGTCTGATTGCCATCAAGCTGATTCTCACCAAGTGCCGAGGACTGCGCAGACGCCAAGAGGATGGCTACTGGACCAACCAAACCAGTCTGACAATGAGGAACCACTACCAAGACCAGCTGCACCGCCACCGCCAAGATCTGCTGCTTCCATGATTCGCTCCGCAAGAAGTGCCAGGCTAGCCCAAGAAAGAAACAGACCGCGTGGGAGACCACCAAACCGCCCCAGGGATGTAAGAGGAGAAGGATGAGTTGCAGGGAGGATGTGTGTTGGATATATTAGACAGGATGAGTTGATGTGTGTGTGTAATCATGATGGGAACTGAAGCTATGGGACATGAATTGTATTGAATTGGTTGAACATGCGTGAATAAACTGCCATTGATACCGTTAGGGTTAGGCAGGCATGAGCCTGGGCGTACAGTGGGGGGCCACTCAAATGGTGGCCCAAGTAGTAATTTGCTTAGTGTGTCCCCCACTGGGACAGATGAGTCTCTTGTTATGAATGTAGCTCCCACCCAATGCTAATCATATTCAACTCCATGTTGATCAGTCTTGGAATGCCATCAAGTCTTGGATTGAACAAGCTGCTGAAACTACCATTGGAACTCTTGTTGTTCATGATCGCCTGCCAGAAGACTTTTGGACAGACGAAATGGAGGCCACCAGAGAAGCAATTATTGAGGCCATTTCTGAACTCCAAGATGCGATCACTTCAGAACGTCCTAGCCTGACTCCTGCTGAAATTGAAGCCAGATCCAAAGCCTTACCCAGTCTCAAAGAAGCTACCGGTGTCTTTGAAACAACGCCGCACCAAACTGTTTGAAGATGCTGTGGATAACCTTGCTGAACCCCAGAACTTTTCTTCATTTCTGCGTATGACCAAGAATGCGAGGGCAAGGCAGACAAAGTCAGGCTGTAAGTTAGATCCTGATGCTATTGACACACATGCACAGCACTTTGTCTCTACTTTTGGTGGACACCTACTGGTCAGTTATTCCCAGAGGACAACCTGCGCGACTGTTCAACTTCAAAAGTACTGCTCAGCTGGTTACTGAAGAGTCTGTGGAAGCAACCATGAAGAGACTGCCACTTGGAAAGGCCTCTGGACCAGACAACATTCCTGCCGAGCTCATCTACTATGGAGGTTCAGCAATGGTAAGAGTGTTCACCAAATTCTTGACTCTTGTACACAAGACATCTACTATTCCTTCTGAATGGAGGAATGCCACCATTGTCCCAGTATACAAGAACAAGGGCTCTCCTTCTGACATTGCCATGCACCGCCCGATTGCTCTCACCTGCACTGGACGCCGCCTCTATGAACGTGTCCTGCTGCCAGAACTTGTGCACCTAGCCATAGCAACGTTAGATGACACTCAAGCTGGTTTCCGCCCCTCCCGTTCCACCTTGGATCAAGTCATGGTATTGCA
>MCGO01000198.1:0-70830 GCA_002104985.1 Rhizoclosmatium globosum | reverse complement strand
AAAATCTTGTCCTACAAATATTGCACACTTTCCCTTTCACGTCTGAATCAAAGCGAATGGGGATCATTCTGCGAGATGAAGCGACACATGAAATTTGGTTCTTTGTGAAGGGAGCTGACGGAGTGATGGCTCACTCGTTCGATATAACGATTGGCTTGAAGAAGAGTGTGGAAATATGGCTCGAGAAGGACTCCGAACTCTTGTCATTGCACGTCGCCGCCTTACCGAAGATGAATTTCGGTCTTTTGATCAAATTTACACGGAGGCTCTTGTAGATGTTACGGCTGCGCGTGGGATAAAGTACGGAATGCTTTGCGAAGATTGAGCACGATTTGGAGCTGTTGGGGTTGACTGGTGTGGAGGACAAACTCCAAGAAGATGTGAAACTGACTTTGGAGTTGCTTCGAAATGCTGGACTCAAGATTTGGATGCTCACGGGAGACAAGATTGAGACTGCGCAGTGTATTGCGGTCAGTAGTAAATTAGTTGCGCGGAATCAGGGAATTCATATCATTTCGAAAGTATGTGGTATTTTGTTTCAATTTTAAGAAACTCATTCCTCGAAACAGTGACAGATCCGATAGCAGCTCTGGATGAGCTTGATTTACTCCGAAATCGTACAGACTTGGCTTTGATTATTGACGGCGAGTCACTACATACTTTCACAACACATCACAAGGCGCATTCATCTCAACGGCATTGCTCCTTTCTGTTGTTATATGTTGTCGATGTTCTCCAACGCAAAAGGCCGATATGACGTACATGATTCGGGCAGCTACGACAAAAGGGCGTGTTTGTGCAATCGGTGATGGAGGTAACGACGTCAGTATGATTCAAGCCGCCGATGTGGGAGTTGGGATTGTGGGAAAAGAGGGAAAGCAGGCGTCATTGGCTGCAGACTTTTCGTGACACAGTTCAGTTATTTAACCAAGTTATTACTATGGCACGGCAGAAACAGCTGTAAGTCTAATTGATGGCTCCATAGTCTTATTGACAGATTTCGTGCAGATAAACGGTCAGCGAAACTTGGGCAGTTTGTGTTTCATCGAGGATTGATTATTTCAGTAATGCAAGCTGTCTTTTCGGCCATCTTTTATTACGCCCCGATTCCATTATACCAAGTGAGTCGAATTCAAATCTATTTAGCTCACCTCTAATTTGTTTGCCAGGGTCTGCTTTTGGTGGGATACGCAACGGCTTACACGATGGCGCCTGTTTTCTCTCTCGTTTTGACAGAGACTTGTCAGAAGATATGGCATTGTTGTATCCTGAACTGTACAAAGATTTGCGGAAGGTAATCACGAATGAAAAAAAGGAAAAAAATAGGAAATCTCAAACCCAACTTGAATAGGGACGTTCTCTGTCGTATCGAACCTTCTTTACCTGGCTCACAATCAGCGTGTATCAAGGAGGTGCGATTATGCTCCTTAGTTATGCTATTCGAAACTGAGTTTGTCAACATTGTGTCGATATCGTTCACATCTCTCATCTTCAATGAACTGCTGATGGTGGCATTCGAGATCAACACTTGGCATCCTTGGATGATATATTCGGAAATTGTCACTGTTTTGGTGTATATTGGGAGTATGTGGATTTTAACGACAGATTTTGGTGAGCATCTTCGTTCCACATCATTATTGAGGCGATTAACGATATTAACACTAGACATGGCATTCATTTTGACATGGAATTTTGTATGGAAGGTTCTTGTGATAACAGCCGTGTCTGCACTTCCTCTGTATGCAATGAAGCTGGTGAACAGAAAACTGAATCCACCATCGTACACCAAATCATGGATTGATGAGGTTTATTGCTATAATAAAATAAATGCATATTCGTTCATTAAGCGTTTGCAAATCCCTGAACTAGAGTTGAGGAGTGTGATAGGGCTCACAAGAAAAATCGTTGGAAGACCTTCGAACACCTTTTGGCTTTGCTTTGCAGGTGATTGTCTTGTCATTATGTACCCTATGAAGAGATGAATCAATGGACTTCGGTTTCGAGATATTGTCGGAGATTCAAGAGCAGATTGGATGGATGGGTCGTCAATGAGATGCTTGTTTGACAGCTCTGCAACTTCGAAGGACACTGGAACCACCTCGCTCGAAAACACAAAGTATTATTTCGAATCAAACAACTGGAGCGGATCACTCACTCGCATTGGGACCCGGTTGCCTCTCCAATCTAACACTCACCCCCACCACCATTTACGCCATTTGAATTGAAAGGTCTCCGATTTCAAGAGCTTCCAACCTCTTCTTTTACAATTGTTTACTGGAGAACTGCTCTCAGTCATTTGTCGTTCAATTTGAAGGTTTGGTGCTGGGCTTCCCTCTCTTACCATCCTAACAGGCCTCCTTCCATCTAGTTTATCACCTGTTTTCAGCACTCAATTTGAATTCTTCATGATGAGCACCAGCGGAAACGGAAACGGGAACAGAGCCGGCGCTGGCAACCAACCGCAGCAGCAGGCGTACCGTGGGGGTCGCGGTGGTGGACGGGGCGGGTACAGAGGGGAAACAATAACAGTGCTGGTACTGTTGGTGGTGCTGGAAGAGGTTCTGGACCAACTGGATCGAATGACGGAGTTCAAGTGTGAGTCCGTGACTTCTATTGACACCGAGGCAATTTACCATCCTCAAACACTCATAGGAAAGGAAAGTGGGGTAATGGTCCTCCAGCCTCAGTCAAAAGCGACTCGAGACCTCCTTCAGCCTTGAGCCATAACGGCGCGAAGCCGCATACTCAACCTGCACCTCCAAACGAACAACTGGACCGCATCTATTACCTTCTTATGCATATGGTGGTATGTTGTAATTTGTCGTAATTTGTGTGATTAATTTGTTTATTAGGGCTCGAAAGTCACCGTCAAAGTCAAAGGAAACTTGACATTCGAAGGAATCTTGCATACAGCGACTGCCTTGCCTGATTTGGGCGTATCTCTTGGAATGGCGCGACAATTGGTGGACGGAAAGCCTAGTGCAACCGTGATTCCTTCTCTTTTGATTCTGCCAAATGACTTGATCACATTGTCTGTGGCTGGCCTTGAGGTAGCTGAAACAAAAGCCGAGCCTGCATCAAGAGGTGAATATCCTCTTGTCGCTTGTGTATCCTAAACACGATACTTCTTTAGGTGGATTCCAAACTGATTCCGCCATTGGTTCTCGTGTTGGAGAATTTGGCCGTGAACGCGAACTTGTCCAATGGTCAACTGACGAAGTCGATAACACAATGTCGCTTGAAGAAAATGGTCTTACTGGAGAAAAGTGGGATCAGTTCGCCACCAACGAATCATTGTTTGGAGTTGAAACTGATTTCAAGGAAGAAATGTACACTACCGTAATCGACAAGAGCGATCCTGCATTCAAACGCAAAGAAGCTGAGGCTGCTCGATTGGCGAGAGAAATTGAATCTGGATTCCGTGATGTACGCGACTTCTTCTTGTTGACACTTCAGAAGCCAAACTAACCTAAAAATCAGACTGACAATATTCATATGCTTGAAGAACGTAATATTATTACTGCTCAAGACAATGTTAACGAAGAAGACAAATATTCGTCTGTTCTTCGTAAATCGGAAAACCCAGAAAACGTCTACGTCCCTCCCGGTGCTCGTGCCCGTGCGCCAGCCCCTACTGCAGCTGCTTCCAAAAAGCCTGACATTGCCGTCTCGACCGCCAAGAATGAGAACCCGATTCCAGCCTCCTTACAAACTGCTCCGGCATCTACGAAGTCCATGCCCATTCCTGCCCCTGTTACGCGTTCAAAGTCTCCTTCGGGATCTGCTTCTGCGACTGCATCGGTTCCATCAAATGCGGCAAAATCCGTAAACAACGTTCCAGCTGTTGACGCAAAGGCTGCAACTCCCTCGTCTCCTGCAACTGCTGCTAAAGCTGGAACTGCTCGCAGAGAAGAATTATTAAAACAGTTGCCGATCAAGGTTAGATTTTTCATCTTTCATTATGACACAAAACTGACTGAATTGTTTTTTGAAGGACTTGCCAAACATTCCACAAACTCGTGATCCCGTTGGCGACACATTCCAAAAGTTCCAAATGTTCGCTGTCAATGAGCGCAAACAAATGAAGAAACCACTGCGCGAAATGATTACCAAACCTAAACCAGAAATGTTGAATGAATTGCGAGCTTTCAGTAACTCATTTAAGTTGCCAATGCCGTTTCCGAATGAGCTGAAAGAAATCATCAAAAAGAGTCCTGAAACTGAGGAAGCGCCTGTTTCAACCACTAAACCACGTCCTACCTCTGTCCCGAATGATCGAAGTGTTTCGGAAGTTTCTCCACCAACTGCTCCTACTGGCGCTGCTCCACCTCGGACAGCTTCCTCAAACGCAGGTCCGGCTTCTACAACGGCAGCCACTACTGAAGCATCAACAGCTGCTGGTGAAAAAAAATTCAAATTCAACTTGTCTGCCGTTGAGTTCACTCCTGGTGGCGCTTCTCCAATTCAACAAAATCAAAATCTTCCCTACGATAAGGTACCTTCATCCTACCTCGCCTTGTGACTTCTGATGCTTTTTTTAGCAACGTTCTGGTTCAATCACAGGTGGTCCACCAAAGCAACAAATGCGAAACAATTCTGGAGGAGGGTATAACAAAAACTACCAAAAGACTGGTAAGCTTGGACTGCTGACCTTTTCATATTGTTCTAACTAATTTCGCAGGTTACGGCTACCCTCAAAACTACCGACCGCCCTATGGACAACCTTATGAAGATGGAAGCTACCCACCGCCACCTATGGATCCTAACCAGCCATACTTTTATCCTGTTCAAGGCGTTCCATACCCTGGCGTTCCATATAGGGTAAGTTAAAATATTCGCAATAATAACAAGCACTAACTCCCGTTGTGAAATAGCCTATGGTCGCCCGTCCTGGATATGGTCCTCCTCCACAACAAATGATTCCACCCGGAGCCTACATGATGCCATATCCAGTACCTCCAGGTGCAATGATTCCTCAGATGATGGGTGCTCCCCCAATGGGCGCAGTTCCCGTCGGAATGTACACTCGTCCTGGTGCCCCACCTCCACCCCCTCAAGGAGCTGGCAAAAACGGACCCCCAACTCCAAGCTCTGCACCAACGCAATTACAGGGCGGTCAGGCTCCGTCCCCAACATCTGCTGGTCCGCAGATGATTCAATACCGTCCTCCACCTCCAGGCGCGGATGGACGTCCTCCATACATGACGTCGCCACAGTCCGGTGTTCCACCAGAAGCTATGTATCATCAAGCAGCTATGATGGGATACCCGCCACAAGGATTTTATGGCGCTCATCCTGGAATGATGGTTCCTATGGGCTGGCCTGCGGATCCAATGCAAATGGGTATGTAATCTTCGAACGTTCGGAAATGTCCACTTACTGACATATGATATTATAAGCTGAAATGCAACAGCACATGATGGCATCGGGAGGTCATCAACAAATGCCTATGCATATGCAACATCAACAGCAACCTCATGAAATGCAAGGAGAAGAAGGAATTGAAGGTGGAGAAGAAGTCGAGGGAGAAGGCGTAGAAGGTCAGGAAGAGTTTGATGAAGCTGCAGGAGAGGAAGCCGACGCGTAATTTGAGGAGTGATTGTTTTTGTTTTTGTTTTTTGGGGGATGTTGATGCATTGGACGTGGAAAGAAGGCTAGAGGAAGTAAGTGCTAAGGAATTGTGTTCATACTTGTGTGGGAGTAGGATGAAGGATTGTGTTGTGAGCGTATTCGTGTTGGAAGTTGATGTGTGTTGTGTGTGAGTGAGAAGGCAAACGCGCCTGTTCGTTTTTTTATAACCTTTTCAGTTTGAAATAAAGTGTATAACTGAACGGTATAGAAAGTAGCTTTTATTATTCAATGAATTACTGTTGTGAAGTGAATCGCACAGTTGGGAATTGCACCCAAGATTCGAAGCCTCATTCGCGACCTGTGCGACGTGGACGCTGATACCCAATCCCATAAAAATAGGTACCAGGAACATATGATAAAGAAGACGCTTATACAGGTGTACCAAGTGACAAGTGTCACCACACACATGTATCAGCAAGTAGCTTGAGAACCTTTGTAGAGCCGAGACCATAAACCCCGCCGAAGCCGAAGCTAGCGTGTCTGATGTGAAGCGACTCAGTGCTAGGTAGCCTCTTGCTTGATCACTCTAGGTAGACTGGGGAACCTTTTGGCATCGGGACCATAAACCCCGCCGAAGCCGAAGCTAGCGTGTCTGATGTGAAGCGACCCAGTATAGGTAGACTTGCTTGACTGGTAACGAGGAATCTGTTGTAGTTGTTATTTGGCGAGAAGAAAATAACACGACGGGATGGTGTCAAATCTGACAATGCAGCAAACCACCAAAACAAATTCCAAAATATGAAGCAAACAATCACAGCTGTTGCCGCTACGCGACTCTCTGTTACCAACAGGCGGCATCAGCGAAAGGCAACACTAAAAAAGGAATATAAGCTGGCTAACACGCCTTCCCTCCCATTACCAAAAACGAAGTTTGCAACAACAAACCCATCAAAGTTGAAGTCGGCAACTAACTTCCCACTCTCGTTTCAAAAAAACAAAAAAAGACTTTCATTTCAGCAACCCCTTAAAAATAACTGAAATAAAGGATTTGTAGTTTCTACTTGACAACTTCAGTAATTTGATATCAAAATTGAAAAGTGTTGAGTTCACAAAAAGATTCACGACTCCTATGATAACACTGCAGCCTTCCAGCCTAAGGACAACGCTGTATGCGTAAAATCAAGCAAAATGCACTGTACAGGCTACAGCAGCAACAACAGAAGACATACGAGGATGCGGAAGTAGCTGAGACATCAAAAGTGTCAATAAAATATGCTCCAAGTTGAAGCATGGATGCAACTTTCCATTGGCATTCAAGACAAAATAAACGTAAAATTGTTACTACTGTTCATTGTTTTGAGACACTGCAAATTGTTGTTACAAACTAACAGTTTCAAGTGAGGCAGGCTGTTAGAATTTTCGTTTGTCAATTCAACGCTTCCAGTCTTTCAAACCTTTGGATGCGTTATCTTATATTAAAAACATTGACTGCAGACACTGGAACAGCTACAATAAGCGAAGACATCCAAGACGTGATGGCTATTTTAAAGTATATTCCAGGCGTTCCTGCAAATGTCCAGCTCAAATAAACTTCTCTATTGCCTTCTATATTTGGTTTGAAAACCGCGAGTTACAGTCTGTTATCGTTATACTTTAGTAACCAAACAAATCGCTGGTATTTCACTGAATGAGGTACGAGTTGGAAGTTTGACAAGAGTATTGTGAAGCTGAGACAATAAGGATGTTTGTTTTACTTTTCTGAAAAGTCAATATTTTATGAGGCAAGCGAAAGAAAGAAATATATCTGTATGAGGTAGCACAGTAGGAAACGAGGTAGAAGGAATAGAAGAAACAGAGGAATCAGTTGAAGGCAACGTTCATGAGACCAAGACCAGCATATCCCTTGAAAGAACCAAAAGAATCCTGCTTGGCAACCCAACCCTTAGCAGTACCAGTGTAGATGGACACATTGTGGCCACCAACAATCGCAGGGCCAGAAACGCGCAAGGGGCCGAGACCCGAGCTAGCCTGGAACTTGCCCTTGAAACCAAAGACACTGACCAAGACATTTCCGGTACCAGTCTGCAAATCAATATTTGCGTCATGCACTGCAGGGTACAAGTCGGCCTGAATAGACCCAACATCTGCACGCATGATCAAGTCTTTGAAGCCCTTGATGGCATCAGCTCTGACAGCACCGACATTTGTGATAACGGTGACTGTGTTGCGGGCAGTCACTTGGCCGAGATCAACAGCGCCGACATTTGTGTTGATTGACACGTTTTCAGCGCTAATAGAAGCGGCCTTGACTGAACCGACGTTGTAGTCTGCGGTAAAGTTCTTCTTGAGATCCGGACCCTGGTAATTGAGGGATCCGACAGAACCCTTTATGGCAAAGTCGGTGATTGATTGAGGGATGGTTACTTCGAGGGCTGTCTTTGGAGGTGTGTTGAATCCGAAGAAGGAAGTCGCCGAGGCCCAGGAAAAGGCCAGAGCGTCGTCGTTGTAGGCGACATTGACTTGCAGTTTGTTGTCCGAAGTTGTCTCGTACGAAAGCGTGGCCTTGGACGTGGGATCGGTGAGGGAAACGGTTGTTTGGCCGGCCGAGAAGAACGACGACGCCGCGGTTCGGACGATCGTGTCCGTCTGCCCCTTTCCCGTCGATACGATTACTAGTCCTTCGAATTTGGTGGGGAGGATTGCATTAGTAGGTGCTTTTTGATCTGTTGAAAACTGGGAGACACTACCAGCCACATGGAAGATACTATCCTTCACTTTGATATCCTTGTTCTCATTCTCGGCTGGATTCCTCCTAAAGTCGCTCTGCCACTGGCAAGAGTATGTTCTGCATTCAACAATGTCATCCGCTCTTCAGCCTATGCCATCCAAGCCATGCAGAACCTGTGCGAACCTGGAAACCCATTCATGAATAAGCCTGAATTGATTCCGACCGACTTTGATCTACTCTTCATCAATGGGCCTCCAAGTGTTGCAGATGCGTATGTCCGCCATCGAATGCAGCATTACACCCACTTCTGGTTCAATGCCTTTTTATTAAGTTCGGTTAAAGCAAAGAGACGTGGTCCCTTTCCCGTGGCATTATGTTCTTTGACGAACTTGAGCATACTTGAACTCTCTTGCTGCAGCCGCATTGGCACTGTACCATTCGAGATTGGCCAACTCATCAACCTAGAACGGCTGGATTTGAGTAAAAATTCTGAACTGACTGGACCGTTGCCAGATTCCATTGCTGACTTGGCGGCTTTGAAAGTCCTCAAAATCAGTGACACAAGCATCAACGGTCCACTGCCAAACGGGCTTAGTTGCTTAAGCAACCTCGAAAAGATTTATGCATTCAACACGTCAATTACCGGGCCCCTTCCTTCTTTCGAAAACCTTGTCAATTTGGTTATGCTACATATGGCGAATTCTAAGCTGACGGGGACTATCCCGGCTTCTCTAGCATGCTGCTCCGATCTTGAACGCATTATTCTAAGCAAAAATTCACTTGTGGGCGAGATCCCTTCTTCACTGGGCCGGCTTCAACAACTCACTCATCTGAATCTGGAAAACAATTCACTCCAAGGTGTCGTTCCTGATGAACTTGATAATTTGTCGTTGTTGGAATTAAAACTTGGAGGTAATCCAGAGTTGGTTCTTAAGGGCCGAGTTTGGCTCCCGTAGAATTGACAAATCCAGTTATGCCTTGACATTTTCGAATTTATTCAGTTAATGTGATACGAAAACGGAGAAGGACAATATATAAAACTTCAATTGGTTGCATTCTTCAATCGGTTCTTTTCCAACACAACTAAAACCGCGTCTCTGTCACGACCGGTCCTTATCATCAATATTTGAATCAATTCCTCATTGAATTTTTCCCTCTCTTCAGCATTCCCCAACTTTTCATGCACCAAAATAACATCTTGCAATGCATCAATCGTCTTAAAGTCCTGGGAGCCTCTTGTTTCACGATGGTATTCCAACAGTTGAGTCAAATATGGTTCAGATTTTGCAAAGTCTCCATCCTTGAACAGTCGCTTGGCATACCGCTCAAGTGTCGCCATCGTATCTTCATGATTCGCTCCTTGCAACTCCCTTCTCGCGTTCAAACACTGCAAATAGTAATCTGAGGCTACAGAGTGTAACCCAGCCTTCTCATACAGCATACCAAGCGTCTCTAGCAAAAGACAACGCGTCTTATTAAGTGGCGAGTATTTCATATGGAACTCAAGGTTCATAACGAGGAACGGCTCGGCCTCACGCAATCGGTTTTGGGTATAGTACAATAACGCGAGATTCGTCCAACTTATATACGTTTGAGGATGGCTTTCGGGGAGAATGTCTTGTCCCGCGGACGTGGCCATCAAATAAAGCTGTTCCGCTTCTTCCTCGTTCCCGAGTTTTTCCATCACATCACCGAGGGCGTTCATTGTTATCAAAGTGGATACGTGTTTTCCCAGGGTGGCCTTGAGTTTTTCAAGGCAGGAGCGGAGGATTGGTTCTGCTTCTTGAAGTCGATTTTGAGCGACATAAAAGTGACCCAGATTGTGCATGGAGTTCAAGGTGTCAGCGTGATTCTCTCCGAGGAGGATGGTTCGCTCTTGGATGCACTGCTTGAACATTGATTCCGCTTCTTCCCAACGCTGTAGGGCTTGGTATACTCCGCCAAGACTGTTCATCGTAGAAAGTGTTTGGCTGTGCTTGAGTCCAAACACTCGCATTTGCTTGTCTAAAACACGTGTAAATAGCGTCTCGGCTTCGTTGAAAGCGCCCATCCGAAGCTTCAGTTGAGCGACATTTGATAAGGTTGTGTGAACGAGATTATGGTCAGGACCAAATGTTTCTTCCAATAGAGCAGTACTGGACTCGTACAATTCCAAAGCCTCTTGTTCACGAGAGAAGGATGAGTAGCAGAGTGCCAGATTATTTTGGGCCATCAACGTGCGCTCATGTTTGGGTCCAAAAAGCTCGGTCGCAAGTTGAAAACAGCTTTCGTTCACAGAAAGGGCACGATCGACTTGGCCCTGCTTGATTAGACTGTTCAGAGTTAGTTGACAATTGGGTGAACCGAACCTCTAAATCTTACGCAAGTCCCAATACTGCCTTTGCTCCCAGCTCCAATTCCTGCGGCAGATTGTCACGTTCAAGAATACTGTCCATCATGTCCACAGATTCCTTCCACTTCCCAGTATCATTCAACAACGAACCCAAAGCAATTGAAGCAACAATAACTTCCCCTTCCTCCCCATTCTCCTTCCAAGTCGTAATACAATCTTGATACAATAATATCGCTTTTTCATACTCATTTCTGGCCTTGAAGATTCTGCCCAGCGCGTACTTCCAAGACGCTCCCAACAGTTCATCTGAATCAGAAGCATCAACCAGGTCTTGCAATCGCTTCACGATCCATTCATTAAATACACGGAACACCATTCTATCCATTTCAATATAACCAACTTCCTCTCGCACAATTTGAGAGATTTTCGCCAAGTCCGCTGGATTCGTAGCCTGTGCCGTTTCCGTGTTCACCGCCGCCAGAAGATTATAAAACTCAGCAGGGTCACGCTTCAAGCTCTCCAAAAACTTTGATGCTTGTGTGGGCGCCATCGCAACATGAAACTCACTGCTCGTCTTGATACACGCATACAACTCAAAGATACACCAAGCTCGTTTCAACGGAATCGGGTCATGCACAGGATCCAAAATCATGACTACATTCTTCATTTTCTTGATCGCCGTCAAGAACGTAGTCTGCCACCAATGAAACGGTTTCGCTGCTGTGTTGTGCTGCGAGTTTGAAAAGAGGTCGAACCAAAGGATTGTAGTTGATTCGTCGAGGTTGTTTTCGGTGATCCAGTGTTGCAGGGCGTCGATGACAGTGAGGAAGGGGTACATCCACGCGTGGGATATGAACCATTGAGATTCTTGTACGAGTTGCGATGTTGAGTGGGTGGACTTGTAGTGCGCACAGAGGGAGAGGCCCGTGGCGGTTGTCATTGGCTTCACAAACTCGAAACAAATGTTTGTCGTTGTTTTGCCGGTGAGAGCAGATCGGCCGCCCCAGGCCTCAACGAGGTGTTTGAAGTGCGAGAAGGGAAGGCCCAGTGTCGACATGGCATTTGGGTCTGAGAGCGGCTCGTTCTGTGGAAAGTGTTTAGATTGCAAAGTGGGAAACGGAGACTGTACTTACGATACTCTGGAAGGGAGACAGAGGTGGGAAACACTGTACCATTGGCTTACGTGGTCCCATTTTGTTGTCCATTTTCGCCAAGATCTACCAACTAATTCAATCTAATTGCGTCGTATATTACTATGACTGCGCTACTTTTGTTTAATGTGAGGGAGAGTCTATGCAACTGCTCCAACCATCAGCTTACCTCATCCACTGACCTTGACTGCCAGAAAATACAGCCGGAAGTATTACAATTCATGTTTTTATTTTTATTTGATTAGTTGCTGTTCGTTGAAGGCTTGCACTTCAGACCCTCGTTTTTTTGCAGTTGAAATCTCCTCTCAGCAACTGAATCTAAATTGATATCAGGATCTTTGTCAATACAAAGCAGCGATTCAATGATTGCAGTACCGGAAAGCTCGGCCCCTGTCAAAGAGGCAGTTGAGACTGTGTTGACATCAGTTCCAAGCTCAGAAGTCGACGAAGTGATATCGGATTACCCGGATGGCGGCCTCCAAGCATGGCTCGTCGTTGCCGGAACATTCATGCGCATTTCCTCGTAAGTCGAAAGCTTTCTGTTACCCTATACCTCCGGTCGTGCCTATATACTCACCAAAGCCACCACCATCAGGTCTTTGGAGTCATCTACTCATTCGGAATCTACAATTCATACTATTTGAACCTTGGTGTAAGTGTTTCCCCTCCACCCTTCATTTCATTAGATCCGGTCCTGATTCCTCTGATTTGATAATCACAATTAGATTGGAAGTGCCGCAGCCGTATCAATGATTGGAAGCGTTGGAATCGCATTAATGGACTTACTATGTATCTCTGCAAGTATACTTGCTGAGAAATTCGGGTTTCGTCAAGTCATATTCCTTGGCACAGTGTTCATGTCGCTGGGCCTTTTCCTCTCATCGTTCACAACGTCGCTCCCATTGTTGATTTGTACTCAAGGTGTTATGTTTGGCATTGGAGCAAGTTTCATTTATTTGCCTGCTGTGTCGTTGCCTGCACAATGGTTTCTCAAGAAGCGTGGGTTGGCGATGGGGATTGCTGTGAGTGGAAGTGGGTGTGGAGGTTTAGTCTTCTCGATTCTCTCAGCAAAGCTGTTGGAAAGCGTTGGCCTCGCATGGACATTACGAGTTACTGCCATTATTTGCTTGGTTCTCATGTCACTCTTTGTTCCGTTCATGAAAACTCGAATTCCACCAAGGAAAGGAAAAGCCGATTACACCTTCCTCAAGAAAGCGTCGTTTTACTACCTCTTCTTTGCTTGCTTCTTCTTCACGTTCAGCGAGTACATTTCTGTGGACTTTATCCCACTCTATGCACAAATGCGGTTAGGGCTGCCTTTGGCCGATCAAGCAACGATTATGTCGGTTTACAATGGAAGTAATATCGCAGGGCGATTGTTGATGGGCTTTTTGTCTGACAAGTATCTCGGTCACTTGAATTCCTGGGTTATTTGCTTGTGGGTAACTGTGATTGGTGTGTGCACATGGCTTGCAGCAGCTAGTTACGTGTCACTGGCAGTTGTGAGTGCTGTTATTGGATTCTTTGATGGTGGATTTTGGTGTCTATTCCCTGTCGTTGTCGCGAAAGTATTTGATGGAGATTCCAGTCTTGCCACATTACTTGGAACGACTTATACACTTGTAACTGTCGCAAACTTGGCCGGACCTCCGTTATCAGGGTTGATTTTAGAAAAGTATGGCTTGGATTGGATGGTTATCTTTGTTGCAGGTTTGGCGCTTTTGGCGGCTCTACCAGGAACCCAAGGACGTCTTTCATACTCAAAAACTATATTCGCAAAAGTTTAAATCAGTGTATAATAGAATAAATATACGCCTTGTAAAAATCAGCATTTATTTCAAAAAACAAACAATAGAGTAAATTAGAGCAATGGCAAAAGAAAAACCAAAAACCAATCACGTTATAAAAACAGTAACACCAAATACACGGACCAACAACACTTTCCTTAGTCCATCATACCATCGTCAGGTCGGTCGTACACCTTGACCATTCCAGGAATCCTCAATGCAGCAGCCCTCTCACTCTCCAACTTCATCTTGGCTTCGGCTTCCTTCTCCTCCAAGTACAAGTCACTGTTATCATCTCCACTAAACTCCTTCAACGTAATCAAGAAGTCTCTCAAGTGCATCTTGAAAGCCATCAAGTCCTTGTTGTGTTCAAACAAACCAAGGACGAATTGGCGGACTTGGTTTGGTTGAAGGTGAGGGAATGCGTTGTGCAAGAGAAGCATGACGTGCTCTCGCAGGAACTCTTGGTTCGACATGTTGGGGTTTGGAACTGAAGCTGGGTTAAAGAGAGGGGCGGAGATTTGGTTGCTATCAACCATTTGGAACATTTGAGCGAGGATGACTGATTGCAGCTTAAAACCAGATTTGTGGAAGGCATTGGTGAGGACAAAGAAGATGTCTTGAAGAATGTTGAGGTAGTAGGTTTGGAAGAACGAGTTTGAGATGGATCGGTCGCACTTTGCAAAGTTGTTGATCAAGTCAAGACAAATAGTCAATCCAAGGTCACTGATGTCTCTCATTGTATGCTTGAATCCCCAAACAACACTGTCCAGGAAGAGTTTGAACATTGGTGCAGGGAGGTTGAGCAAGGCTACAAAACAAATCAGAGATTCAATATCAAGGGGAAAAAAAGGCATACCTGGGAAACAGCTGACGTTGATCGAGTAAATCATCTTGAAGAATCCAGCACGATGCTCTGGGTAATTCTCAAAGTCCTTGTTGATCATATTCAGTGTACACTCGAAAACAGCATCCAAAATCGGTGGAACTTTATCAACAATCAAATCCTGTCGTCCAAGATCCTTCATGATTAGTATATTCAGTTCTGCAACACAACAAACAAAGACAAAACTCACCCCGAATCTTGTGATAACACCCGCCATCAAGTTCAAGACCTCGCCTCTCTCGCCTGCTCCACGTTTCTAGCGTAATCGACCAACACGGCCTCCAACAGAGGTGGAATCATATTCTGGTTGATGGCTTGCAAATCTTCAACCTTTCCAATGAAGGTATCAATCAACTTCAACACTTCTTCTTGATTGTGCGCATTCCTCGAACGCGTGGAGTTTGCGTGGCAATAAGACCCTGTGTTGCAACAGAGTCGCTGATGAGTTGTGACACCGCCTTGTACAATTCCAAAAGCTCAAAGTAGATTTTCTGGATCTGGAATATGAAAGGAGCTCCAATGGAGGTGCAAGCGGCAACGTTGGTTTTGATAATGTTTCCAAGAATTTTCACGCTGTCGGGGCTGTTAAGGATGTTTGGGTTGCGGCCAGCCTCCTGATAATGTTTGCCCACTACACCAAGATTTAACAACCAAAAAACAAAGAAATCGAAACTCACAGCTTGGTTAGGCAGCTCCATCAATCCATAGATCATTCGCTCCTGAAGCTGTCTGTTTGGCTGCGCCGAAATCATGTATCCACAGACTCGTAGAAAGAGTGGACTTGGTGAGGCTGAAGATCGCCAGTAATCACATCAATTTGTTTCAAAATCTCTTCGTCAATGAAAGGCTGGAGCTCGCCTGGCTGTTGCATAACAAACTGACGTTTACACTTTTGGCAAATCTTCATAAACGTGTCACAAGCCATATCCTGAACACCTATTCAAAAGCAATCAGCAAAATCACACCCACAAAAAAGTAACAAACCTTCGTGCAACTCGTGCATGAATTCAAACAGCTTCTTGACAACAGTCTTCAAAAACTTCCAGTGCGCCTTCAAGAAACGAGGATACTGTCCGACAATATACATAATGTTGGAAGCAACGACGGCCTTGTTGTCCTTTCCTCGCTTCATTTCACACAAACTGAGAAGGTACTTGATAAAGTTGACCAAGAATCGCTTTTCTGTTTCTTCGTTCATGGCTCCCGAAATGGAACCAATCGCCCAGGCGAGTTTGTTGAGGTTGTCCCAGGACCACTCAGAGCCGTCCATCTATCGAACGTTAGTCCCATCAAAACCTCAATAAAAACACAAACCTGCTTCGACAACTTGTCCGTCATAATAGACTCTGTGTCGTCCACATCCAAGTGCGTAAGATACACCAACACTTCTCTCATACTCTTGTACACACGATTGTGTCACTCTCCTTCAAAGTCTCACGCACAATCTCTCCTTCGTCATTCTCAACCACAAGAACTTCCTCAGGCTTCACCATGCGCTCAATCATAACGACACGAAGGTGGACAACACTTGAGTGTAAATGTGTTTGCGGAGGTTGGGATGGTTGAGCTGTTGTGTTGCTGTTGGTATCCAAGATTCAGGAGAGGCATTTCGGAGGATGGAATGTGTTGGACTTCTTCGTAAAGCTCAGAAACGAGTTTGTTCCAGTATTCGAGGCAGACTTTGAAGATTTCGCGATCTTTGACAAGAGATACGCGAATAAGATATCCATGGGCTGCAAGAAGAAGTTCCCGGTTGGCTCCAGCTTCGACAACCTGTGTA
This sequence comes from Rhizoclosmatium globosum, assembly GCA_002104985.1. Classification (NCBI taxonomy): domain Eukaryota; kingdom Fungi; phylum Chytridiomycota; class Chytridiomycetes; order Chytridiales; family Chytriomycetaceae; genus Rhizoclosmatium; species Rhizoclosmatium globosum. The sequence continues at coordinate 54,595 of MCGO01000198.1, read as the reverse complement.
AAAGGAGATTTAGCTTGTGCTTTGTCCGAATATTTTATCATACCTTCAAGTGAGCACCCAAGAAACTAGTCAAAAACATGGCCAAGTTTTGAATGAACTGTTCAGCATCGTCATCGTTCTCGTATAAGTTGCCAAGTCTAAAACGTGTTAAAACATAACATAAAAATTGGACAAGAACAAACCAGCAGAAGCAGGAACCATCTTGTTAATACTCGTCATAACGATGTTAAACAAGAACGCAAACTTGTCGTTATACTCAGGTCCAACCTGCAAGCCACCAATCTCAGTCAAGCACTTCAATGTGACATTCTTGAACTGTGGGACTTCAAGGAAACGAGTACACAGGATATCAACCAAGTTTGTTTCAAAGATATATCCAAGAGGAATCCAGTTGAGGAATCTGAGAAGTGTTTCGAGGGTCGCATTGATGAGAGAAGGCTTTGTGGCCTTGTCAAGAACCTGTTGGCAGAGCTGAAAGATGTCGGAGAATTGACCGCACATTGAGTTTTTGAGGTTTTTGGTCTTTTGCTGCGTCATTTGTTCGGCAGAGAAGTCAAAGATTTCCTCACTATGGCGTATGTTCAGTAAGTAAAAGCACGTTTGACAAGACTTGATGATTGCTCTCACCTGAGAAGCTTGAGAATCTTCATATTGTTTTCGCAAAGGGTAAGGTTGGATTTGGAGCTTTCCACAATTTCGGGGATGAAAGTTGGCCAGTTGTGAGGCCATTCCTGCTTGACCATCTGGATAAAGCCAAAGAATTAGAGGAGGAGTGTTTCAGAGAGCGCCAAGACTTACTTGGACCAAGACCATGTTTAGTTTGTTCAAGTACAGCTTTTGTTGGTTGAAGCTAGTCTCATCCGACGAGGTTTTCACGATAATTCCGACAACGACACCCTTAATTCCTAATAGAAGCGAACAGGAGGTGAATGAGATGGGAGGATGAGTTTGGGTTGAGTTGGAACCAAAAGTCAAAGGAGAAACACACCATTTCGCTGCGTTTCGGGCAGAGCCTTCCACATAGTCTTGATAAGATTTTCGAGGATTGTCAGGGCAATAAACTGGACGAGGGATGGTATTAGCGACTGCTCACAGTGGGTGGACGCCTACTTTAGTTTGCAGCAGCTGCGAGCGTTCCAGGATGCCGTCCACCTGTTTCCAGGCATCCGGATGCGCCTGGAACTGCGAAAGCACCTTTTCAGCGGTTATTTGCTGGCACGGACGGCGTTAGAAGCACGAAAAACGCAAAGAAAGAGACACGAACATCGGGCCCGGTTGTTGAGTAGAACGTCTGGACGACGCGGTCGAGAAGCGCCACGTCGAATGGCTCGCGCGAGAAATCGAGAATGGCCTCCATTTGACTTGACTTGATTTGAGTGGTGTGTTTTGCGTGTGGGTTTTACTGGTTTTACTGGGGAATGTGGTGGTGGTGAGTACAGCGAGGGTCGTGGTGGATGGCACTCACACCTTAGAACTCGCTAGGGCGGTGGCTGAATGCAGTGGGTATTGATTTGGTTGGTTGGTTGGTTTGGTTGTTTGGATGCAGGTAAGACGGAGTGGGTGGCTCGGCCTTGGATTTGATTCAGAAAAACGAGAGAAGAAACGAGAACTGAAAAGAAACCTATCATTGGCCCTCGTTCACAACTGGTATCCCCTTCGAACTAGCTCGTAATGCTCTATTAACTATTAGGCATCATCCTAGAGTCGTTCGCATCCTTCGCCAACGGCCTGAAGAACAGAAAAGCACAAATCGTACAAGTCCGAAACACATAAACGCGCAAACTATGAATGGATTACTGTGATATACTAATAAGAATTCAGTTTAGAAGGGACATAATGATTCACTATTAATAATTCAAAGTGGGGGGAAGTCGCGTTTCAGACTTTCAGTGAAACCAACCCCTAAAAGACCACTCCCCCACCTTCATTCACAATGAAGGCCATCCATTTCCCCAAAGAAGATACCATCAGTAAACCAAAGTCGGTTGCAGATGTCGAAGCTGCCATGACGGAAATGGATCGCATTTATAGCACTACATTCAAGAACTGGATCACAAGTGAAGCAAACATTGGATACATCTCCGTTCACAAACGTGACTTGTTTGATCGGTACTTGTCGGAAGATCCATTCGTGTTATCGCTTGTATTGCAATGGATGACGAATGGATGGAATACTGCTTCGATATGCGAACTCTTGCTCAAGCTCTTCTATTCATACAAAATCGATAGCAGAAAGTTTACTCATTTACTTGCTGCTGTTGGCAAGAACTGGGACTTTGACCGAAAGTGTAATGTTGCTAATTCACTTCTGATTGGCGAGACTCCTCAGACTACTGCAAAATTTATCAAGCATTTCACTGAAGGGAATAACCTCATTGATGAGAGTATGAAGGATGCGCAGCTGAGAGAATGGGGCAAGGAAGAAATTGTCGAACTCACTCGATATATTGGCCACTGCATGCGTTGGAATGACGTCTTCATGGTATATACAACTTAGTTCTCTAAATATCCACTCAAATTCCCACTTACATACATTTCCAATAGATGGACTTCATAATCGAATACACATCCCTCCTCTTCACAGACAATATCCAAAAGGCAGCCATGATTGCATCCATCCTCAAAGAATTTGAATCCCTAGCAGACCGTATCATTCCAGAAGAGATCCCAATCCCGATGACACGTACATCCTCCGACTCCACAATGTTTGAACCATGCTCAGACTCAGACTCGGATTCCCAGCCCCAAGAACCTACATCAGAAGACGAAGCTATCCGGAGAGAGGTTTTTGCGATTCGAAGCAGATCTAGTTCAAAGTTTGGTACGCAAAGAGAGGCAATCGCGTTTGGTATGAAGGTGTTTGGACGTGTTTTACTGGAAGCTGAGATGGAAGCTCGTATCGAAACTGCCACGGATCGCTTAATCCGTGGAATGTCTCTGAACCATGTCGATGTTTTCGAACGTGTGGATTCCAAGTGGGACTTTGACACTGATGTTGTTGGGAGTAGGGGAAAGGATGTGATGGAGGAATAAGATATTTTCTAGTAGTAGACAAGCAAAAAGCCATGATTTCGTACTAAAATGTACATCTGCGATATGCGTGATTGAATTCCAGAAAACCACCACTTAGGAATAAATGAATCTTCGTTTTTGATTGACAAGTCTGTAAAACATATTTTATTGCAGCTGTTATGCTAAAACCCAAAACCTTTGCTTACTGAAATGACATCCCAATACGGCACACCACTCACAAACATGCAAAATCAATCTCAGAATCTTCGGATTGAAACTCATGATCGAAATCGTCAAAGTCATCCGACTCCTCATCCAATGCATCCTCATCGAAACTATCGTCGTCAGAATATACTGGAGGCTGATATTGAGGCCAAACTAACATGCCCAAGTAATCCGGCCCATCATTCGTAAAGTCGGGAGTTGCAGGACCAGGAATCGCTGGAATGCCTTTCGATTGAACGCCTTGCTTCACAGCATTCTCTGAACTCTCCGTTTTTTCTTCTTCGCTTGACGGTGATGCCTTGTTATGGTGCTTGATCCCGAAATCAGCCCAATGTGACTCTCCAAATCGTACATTTCCTTCTCCCCGTCCGCTCACAACCTCCGCCAACGCGTCAACAGCAGTGATGTACGATTTCGCTAGCTTGCCTTCAACTAAACCAGAGCCATCATAAAAGAGGCGGCCAATATCACTCCTTCCCTCATTCAAAACCTCCAAATCTTGAGGCTCAAGAGATCCGCCCCCTAAACTTGAGTTTGTTTCAATCCATTGAACAACATCGGAATCTATATCGGGAGTATGCGAAGCATGAAAATGGTGGAGAGATACGCCCCGATTTCCTCCTGTCAAAAGAATGGATGCATCATTTGGCTTCAACATAAGGAGTCGCAAGTTCCAGACCGGTTGGTTTGCTGGATAGAGCGTGATTCCAGTCACGCCCAAAAAGGACGAGTTTACATTTTCAATGAGTTGCGATGACCCGGCTGCAAAATCATGAGTTCGTAATCCATAAACTGGAAATTATACATACCTGCAGCGAACACAGAATTTCCACACGTTGTCGTATCAAACTCTTCTACTCGTTTGGAAATAACCTTCCAGTCGCCATTCTTATCCAACTCCTGTCTTTCATTCGTAACCTGTCTCATCACTCTTCTGACACCAGCACTTCCAATAAACGGAGACCTCCAGTACGGTTTAACAGAAAGTCCAGGTGTTTCGCATTTTCGGAAATCAACTTGGAATCCAACAACAACTTTCCCCAGCTCAACTCCCTCCTCTTTTTCCAACGCTTCTCCGTATTCCGGATATGGCATCCATGTATGCTTTCGGCCGGTGGAAAGTGTTGATAGAAAACGCAAGGCCATACACAAATCGTTCGTCTCATCTTTTGTTGTGGTTTTTATGACATCTCGCCTCCTGTCACTCAACTGCACAACTCGTTCCTGAGAAGTCACATTCGGCCTAACTGCATAAACACCGCCAAAACTTTGTGTGTTTACGTCAATCCCGTCAGGCTCAGGCTCGTTGGTCGCAGATTCCCGAACCTCCAACTTTCCCAATAAAGATTCAATTCTTTCACCGATATCTTTATGACGCTCCAAAAATTCCAACACCACAAATCGTTTAACTACGCATGCTCGAACACATCCCATCCATTCAAACATTTTTCGAACAGAAGCTGCGTTACTCAGTTCTGGTGGGGCAAACTTTGCAATGATGACAATACTTGCAGATTTGTGACGCTGAAATGATGGATGTGTCGCGGGTGGAGTGGGAAAATGAGTGGGATTATAGGAGTAAACGTTTGAATCAACAGTAGGATCAACAATAGACGTTGCAGCAGCGGTTGGAGACGGCGGTACGTGCTTGTAAAATAGGTTCAAAAGATGAGGCTTTGAATTTGCTGCGACAGTCATTGTTTCATAGGCACTTATTGGTTTGGAAGCGTTTGAAAATAGCTGAGCCGTAAGCTGTTGTTTACTGTATCAGACAGACATGTCAACTGAAATAAAATCACGTACCTGTGCCTCCAGTGATTTTTTCATTAACTTGGCGGCCTTAGCGCCAGTTCCAGCAACCCGCTTTGCTTTCGCCAGAATCGTATTAGCGTCATCCAATCCCAACAGCCCAGCCTCTCCCGCTTGCCCATGATAAATCTCTTGCGAACAACCAGCCAACAAAACAGCGCGAACGGTATTCTCGCTTGCACAGAAAATCTCGTCCACAACTTCACGATTTCTTCCTCCACTCAACACCTCACCCGCAACATCCTTCAATAACATCAACCGCTCGACAACCTTATTTCCTACCCTACTACCTTCCTCTTCTGCTCGCACTCTCAAAACTTCCCCTAACCTCCCTGCAAACACAGAAATCCCCGCTCGTAACTGCTTCCACCTTGCAACGTGAACACCCCTCCGGCCCATCCAGGCATCCCTCTCTTTACCTCCGACCACTTTTACCCACTCCTTGAATAAATTCAATATAGCTCCAGGTTCGGAATATCCACCCGCATCCGCCTCAACGCGACTGCCGAAACTCGCAGCAAGTTGAACACAGAGTTCCGCACGGTTGTGCGTGAAATAACTCGTCGGCATAGAGAATGGATCTGCGGAGGATAAAGCGGCTGCAAGTACGCACGTCTCTGTTGCAGCGTTACATGCAGCGCCAATGAGGAGTAATCGCGTGATGCCAATGTCACAGGGAAATTTGCCTGCGATGCTTCCGAGGAATGTGATTGTGGTTTTCGATTCGTCTACTTCGCCTGAGAAACGTGGGTTAAAGCCTGGAGGTCTCGTGAGCGCGCCTGCGTCAAAGAGTTTCGAGAATGCTTGGGTGAGTTGCGTGGTGGAAGGTGGTTCGATGAGTTGGTTGAGAAGAGCTTGGACGTTATCGGTTGGGAAGAGGGACTTGACTTTGAGAATTGTTTGGTCGAGTGAGAGTGTTTGGATTTCAGGAGGATCGTGTTCTGAAAAATTTCAATTAGGAGTCAAAAAGCGTAGATGAATAACAATCGCTCACCTTTGAAGATTAAATCATGGTATTGTTGTGTGAAGAAGGCCAAGTAGAGACCTGCGCGACACCGCCCACTCCTTCCCGCTCTCTGGGTCGCCGATGCTCGACTCACAAATCCGAGTTTTAATGTTTGACATCCCAGCTGCGTGTTATATTCCATAGATCTCCTCAATCCATGATCAATCACACAAGAAACATCCGAAATTGTGACAGAAGATTCGGCGATATTGGTTGAAAGAACAATTTTCAGCTGATTAGGAAGTGCAGGTATGAAGGCAAGGTCTAATTGGTCTTTTGGAGTTTGAGAATGAAGCACGTGGACTTGAATTCGAGTTTGTTCGACTTCTGGGTACCTCGCTGTTTTGCGGTCAAGAGTTTCAATCCACGTCATGATTTCAGATTCTCCACTGAATTTTTTTGGTTTGTTTTATGTCGTCGTTTAGATTTGATTGCGTGAGTGAAAGGAGTGGGGCAAGAGGGAACTCAACGGCAAAAAGACAAGTACAGATTCGCCTTCGGTAGGTATATCACTTGGTATACCAATTTTTGCGAGGAAGAGTGCGATTTCAACAGAGATTTCGTAGTCTGTGTCGGGGATCTGGGGAGACATGCGTTGAATCCCTCGCTGATTTGGGTTGCGGCAGCAGCTACTCATTTTGATGAGAAAATATATAAGCCTAATAATATAACATAAGCATACCCTGTGAATTGAGCGATTCTTGATTTCACGTGCCGACTGAATTCCTGTTCCAATTCATACGCGTCCTCTCCTTGACTACCTTCTTGTTGCCGCTGCTCAGCGTATGCTGAGTCCATGAGTCGCTTTTGAGACTGCCATTCGAATAATGGTGCTAAAGACGGATGCTCAAGGAAATCATTCATATAGAGCCGTTCAACCGGAAATCGTTTGACTCCAACCTAAAAGGAAATTATTAATCACATCTCTTGAAATTTAGATGCCTCTAGTTGGTCCTTTGAGCACTCTTCATGTTCCCCTTGTTCTCATTCTCCTTGATGTCAACTCCCAACCCACCTTCAAACTATCCACGCTGCCATCTTGATTAAATTCTCTGAAATAATCTGCATACAGGCTTGTTTCGAGTGTTGCACTCATGATAACGAGCTTCAAGGTTGGCAAATCTTGCATACGCCTCTTTAACAACAGAGCCAACAAGTCCTGATCGACTGAGCGTTCATGGGCTTCATCAAGGATGATATGAGAAGCATCTTTGAGGGCAGTAGGAGAGTGGGCAAGCCAGTTGACAAGGTATCCAACCGTTGCATACACAACATAGGCATGGTTATCGTTGACATCGTTCATGATACGATGCCTATCAACATACTATTAGATACTATCGTTCTGCTAGGAGTAACGTAAACCGACCCGACTTTCCAGCCCGAATTCGCCAGTCCCAACTGTTCCTTCACGCGCTTCGCCAACTGAATCGCCGCAATTCTTCGTGGCTGCGAAACAACGATTCTAGGGCGTTGTTCGTTTGCCATTGAGTCCGCGAGGAGAAAGAGTGGAACGGCCGTTGACTTTCCGGCACCTTTGATTGGGCGTTGATTACTCGGATCTAAGAAGATGACTAATTACCTGTTTCGGCGCTGAGAATAGTCACGCGCTGGTTTCGGACAGACGCGGCGATGGCTGCTGCGTGTGGGATGATTGGCAGCGATGTGTCCATTCGTTTCCCTTCTTTTGTCTTTGTTTGCTGTCACAACAACATCCACTGCTTCAGCACTTGACTCGGAGCTCCAATATTCTGAATTCGACACTCGCATTTTATGTTCAATGTATAAGTAGACAATTCATTAATATTGGGTCACTTTCTGTGGCAATACAAAACATAAACATGATCGATATGCTTTGCCTAATGCACCAGACACCGTCGGTGACAAGTCGGTGAAGATGGACTCTGCGCCGACAAGCCCCGATCTCCTCCTCCGCTCAGGGTGTTTCATTGTTTTTAGAAGGCATGTCAGAATCACAGAACCAAGAGATTTATGGTCAGTGTATTTAGAGATATTAAAAATGCCTTGGATGTGTTAATGAAGTGTAAATGATGTTGCTCCGTGCATATTTATTAATCTAATTAAGTGGTTTCTTATGCTTCTTCCACATGTGTTGTGACAGGGATTCTTGATTCTTATATAACCGTCCACACTCGTCACATGGAAGAGTTCGCTGATTCTGTTCCTTCAACGCCTCTTTCTCCTTAGCAGTCAAATGGGTGATCATATGACTTGTCAATGCACATTTCTGTCTAGCCGCATATGAGCATCCAAGTACATTGCAGGCGTATGGCTTTTCGTTTGTGTGAACGCGCTCGTGAACCACCAGACGGTTTTTAGTCGTAAATGTGGCGGAACATGTTGAGCATCGGAAGTCTCGGATGCCTGTGTGCGTTGCGATATGTGCCTTGAGGTTGGCAAACTTGGTGAAGATCCGTGTGCAGCCTGGGAAATGACATTTCTTTTCAGTTGGAGCTGAAGACCGTTTTGTGGGACGGAGGTATAGCGTTGAATCGGAAGGAGCGGGAGAGGCCTGTTCAAAGCAATTCAATGAATCGAGATCATGCTTAGAGTCAGTTTCCGTGACAGATAGATCGGAAAGCGTTGGGGAATGGCCTTTCAGTATATGTTAGCAACAAGTTATATTATGGCAATTACACATACCTCTATCGTCTGTAAATTGTATTATCAGGTCATTCATTTCTTGCTTTGGGGCTGGGAGATCGGAAGTTGGGAGATCGGGGGTTTGTACGGCGTGGCGGTCCCACTGGCTGATAACAGAACTGCATCGGTCGAGCCCGACCAGTCTGGCAGTGCCATTGGAAGGAGGTGGCAGGTATCGTAGAAAGGATAGAGTGAACTGGGAATGACGTAAAAGTTTGGAACGAGTCCGCCGAAGCCATGCCATCAAAGAAGCTGCCAATAAGCATCTCGTCTGAGAGAGAACCAGAACACGCGAGTGGAAGAGTCTCAAACTGCCATGGTTGGCCAAGAAGAGTTGGTGAAAGCGGATCAAAGAGCGTTGAAGTTGGTGAATACAGATCCTGCGATATCATGCTGAGTCGATGGCATCCGCAGCACTAAAGCTTCTGTCGTAGTCTTCCATTTGTAGTTGCATATTGCAATATTGCGTCGTGTTGAAAAGCGAAGACGGGCGGTTTTTGAGCAGTTTTCGACTCCCGATCTCTCTTTTAGATGAAGTGGCTGGCAGGGAAGACTTATGCCTGCACGGAGACACGAGAAGAGATCGGGATAGAATAGAATAAATGATGGTCTTGATTTATGATTTATACTCCAATGATGCAGCCATTGAAAGATTGAATGAAGAGTCTTTTGCGGTCTCGCAGTTTGACTTTCTTTTATCCATTTTCCTGAATACTAAAGATTAATTTCCAAATATCTATCATATTCATTTGTTCATCCTCTCTTTATGTGGCTTGACCCAAATAGACATCAAACCTCTCCCAAAATGATCTGTTCACTCCCTCGCGAGCTGCTCGACAAAATCAACGGATTCCTCGACGCTGCCTCAATGATGAGGTTCTGTCGAGCAATTCCGCAACTTAACGATCACGCAACCATCGTTTTCAATGCTGGATGCTCTTTGAAAGCACCACTCAATTCATTATGGCCTCACTTCCAGTACCAGTCGATCCCAGCGACCAGCTACGTCCCAAAGAATACTTTGCGATGCTCTCACGTTTCAATGGCACCACTGTCGTAAATCCGTGGACTATCTTGGAGGCACATGAAATCCAATTGATGTGTTCCCAAGTTTCCCGATCTCTTTCCTTTTCTGATTGTATGCCCAATAATCCATCTGAGCTCTTGGAATGGTCGAAGCAAGTTGTCTATTATCGCAAGCGGGTGCAGAACTTGGCTTTGCGATGCATAAGGTAACCAACATCCATCATGGAATGTATTTCACAAGCAATCGTCGACCTGAATCCATCGATTTTGAATTTGAAAGGATTCATTGGGCACGAAGTTTCTGAAAAATTATCTATGTGCACACGTCTGCGGTATTTGACGATCGAATATGATGACTCGGAGGCTTTCGTTGGTTCTATTAACCTCAAAGAAGTTGCATTGGGCCTTGTATGCATCCCAAATCTACGAGAGCTTTCTTTGATTAGTTCACACCAATTGCAGCTAGAAGTCATGAAATCGCTGGCAGGAACTGCAAATGGTGTTGAAAAGATTTCGTTCGGCACACTTTATTCCGACCGTGATTCGGAAAAGGAAATTGAATTGAAGAAGCTTCTTGCAGACGCATATTTTGAGTATTCGTCTGGATCTTCGACTGATGCCTCAACAGTTTTGGGGTGTTGGTATAGACACGGACAGAGAAACCAATAAAGACACCACGCATTCGATGCATACTATTGTAATAATATGTGCTCCTAACAAAACAAGTCTCTTTCTTCCTGCTATTACGATTCACAAGAACCATTTTCCACAAACAATGATCATATTAACACCCGTTTATTTTCGAATCCAATACTCAATTGAATCGATAATTTCATATTTGAATCCAGCCTTTTCCATTACTTCATGCTCAACCTCTTCCGCTTCATCGTCCTCAACATCTTCAGGCCTCTTTATAGTGATAGTTTTGATATTAGTATTCCGCATAGTTTCAGCCATGTCAATGACAGGTTCCATTCCAGCATCAGCCCAAATTGCGTCAAAGTTGAAGACATTTAAGTTTGGAATACCCGTTAGTGCAGTCGCCAATGAATCTGGAGGAAGACATTCCGTCGCCATCAATCTGAACGTCAATGTATGCATTTGGCGGCAGGATTGGAGTTTGAGGTTGGCAAGAGCCCATGTTGAGCCATGGAAGACGATCGCAAACGGGTCAATTCTGGCCAATGAATCGGACATAATCTTTAACGACGCTATAGCTTCAGCTGTACTTTCCGCCCAGGATAATGGTTTGTCATACAAGTCGAAGAAACTAATCTCTAGAACTCGCTTTTTGTTGGCTACAATGTGATCAGCCCAGACTCGAATATTCTCTGAATGCAATTGTCCGTCTATTTGTATGTTTTGAGAGGCTAGGGCACAGAACGCAGGAATGTACTTAGTTTGTTCCAAGTCCCCAACGTAAAGCTTTGTATAGCCGTGGAAGCGAGAGACCAATGTAGTGAGGTCCGTTACTTCTTCTTCGTAGATCTCCGAGACAAAACGAGGTGCTGAATCTGAAGTGATGATCAAATTTGGCCAAGTTCGACTGATCTTGAGACGAAGAAGCTGGCCGGTTCCCACAATTGTCTCTGCAAAGTGATTGAGTTGTGGAACTGCTCTGCAAAAGCGAACGACGGATGCAGCATCGAGTCGTCGAACGATCTCGTCCAGAAGCTCTTGTGGCAACGTCAGCAGTGACACCATGATAAGGACAAATTAAATGATGAAGAAATAGAATTCTATTTAAATATTGAAATATTATCAAAAGTTTGGCATAATTCCCTTCCCCAAAGGCATTGGATGTTTGGTTCCAACACGTCGCCACAATCGAGAACCTCCCATCTCACGCTCCAAAATCCCCATCATGACCATATTGTGACAAAAACTGTAGGACTAACGGAAGCGACAGGTTTGCTTGAGTCTGGTGTAAAGTAATTGATAACAGCAAGAATTTCACTTTGCTCGTAAGGCTCTTCTCTTGGCTGGATCAAAGTTCCGATATACCGAATGATTGCTTCCCAATGCTTCTTTTTTAGTGGCCATTTCTTAAGGCGACCGTCGTGACTGATCTGACCCTTGTTCTTGATGATGTTTCTCGCATACAGCTCGCGTGCGACATTCTCGATATACGGGGAATCAAAGTCTTTTGGAAACACATCTGGATTGAACTTGAAAGTCTCTGTGCGTTCGTATGAAATGGTTCCGTTGAGGGTTGCCAAGGCCGAAGCGAGATCTGCTGTCGACATCAGTGTTGCGTCAATGGCAGTGATATCGATTGAAGCGACTGGAATTGGATCTTCAATAGTGAACACATGTTTGTTTGAAGCTGGAACATAGGCTGGACTTTCGATCTTCTCAGAAGGGAAGTTGTCGATAACCGTCAATCGAGAAGCGGAGGCAGACGGTGCGATGGACGATGAAAAGAAACCGCAACAAGACATATTGGTTTTGAGTTTTAAGTGTTAAATTGTGGCTGTCCACACATCTTCTTTTGTAGCAAGAGTGGCTGAGCAGCCAAACGACCCACGATTTGGCAACGGAAATGAGGAAGCCCACGATTTGTCGCTAAAGTTCAGATACTTATCCACAGCGCCACTGAAAGATAAATATAGCATTTGGCGGTGGGAAGATTTCACAAAAACTCAATCTCAAAAGATGCCCGAAATCCAAGCTCAGATCACATTACAAACAACCGAAACCCTCGACGCCCTCCTCGAGTCCAACCAATCAACGCCAGTCACTGGACCCTCAGAACTCTATACCTTCAAAGTTCCAAAGGACTTTGATTCGCCGTACATTGACGTCCTTGCCCGCGAACTGCATCGCAGAGATATTGAAGCCAATGGTGGCGCCTTCCTTCCAGATGGTCGTTTGAAAGCATGGCCAAAGAAGAAGAACAAGTGGGAGGCTGTCATCAGATATGTCGCAACACTGGTCGATCCTAGCAGGAAGTTTGAGCAGGCTGAAGTCATTGATGTCATCAAGTACTTTGTGCCCGCCAGCGACAAGGTGAACGTGCAAAATACTCCAGATGCGATCAGTATTCTCAGGAATTTGGTGGATATGCAAATCTTGGAAAGAGAAGGAGGTGGAACCATTGTGTGGAGAACCACTGATAAGGGTCACCCTATGCCCATTGGAAAGGGCATTATTCCTCGTTTTTAAGTTCCATAGTGATGTATAATGAATCGATAAAATAAACGGTCTTGTATAGAGCAGATATCGTCGTATTTTCTAATTCTACAGCACCTGGACTACATCTGTTCCTTGCATATGCAGTAGTCACGTTCTCCACAAATGCATTTGTAATTAGTAGACGCTACGTAATCGTCGAAATCGTGCATTTGACGGAGGAATATGAGGAAGATCAACAGGTACTCAAGCAGCCTGTAATGGTAAAAGTGTATCAATCCTCAATTAATAAGGCTAGAAGGAATAGACAAGTAAACAAGTCCGTAACTCGCACGAAGTCTGTTAGTTGTTCGTTGTTGAACAGCCTTTTTTGACTTGAGGAAAATGGTACGGCCTCATGCTGCCCCCACCACCGCCACCCATCACTACCTCAATACGAATCGAAACGACCTTCGCCTCAACCATCAGCATCATACGGATCGTTATTATCAGTTTGGAGGGGTTGGAGGGTCTGATGATGGCGATGGACTCAGTTGGAGGAAGTTGAAGGGTGCTCAAAACAGCATGTCCTTCTGAGTCAACTCAGACTGCCACTGCTACGACACCCCTCGAAACGGAGCGATACGTTATCAAACTCAAACTGGATATTGTGATTGTGGATGGAAGCATCAGAGCCGGATTGAGGGAGGGAGCGGAAACTCGCACGAACAACCTGAACTCAACACTCTCAAACCAACACACCCTCAAACGACAATCGACTAAATCGGCGTGTTTTAGGGTATCAGCAGAGACTCGAGACACAAGCGTAACGCTACCGGTGCCAAGCGTGCCCACTACCGCAAGAAGAGAAAGTTCGAGTTGGGTCGTCAGGCTGCCAACACCAAGATCGGTGCCAAGCGTATCCACACTGTCCGTGTCCGTGGTGGAAACACCAAGTTCCGTGCTCTCCGTCTTGAAGCCGGTGTGTATTTTGTATTCAATGAACTGAAAACCTTCTGAACTAACAACTTATCACAGGAAACTTCGCTTGGGGATCTGAGCAGACCACCCGCAAGTGCCGTGTCATCTCCGTCAAGTACAACTCCACCAACAACGAGTTGGTCCGTACCAACACTCTCGTCAAGGGAGCCATTGTTGAGATTGATGCCACCCCATTCCGTCAGTGGTACGAGTCTCACTACGCTGCCCCAATCGGTCGTCGTGGAAAGAAGCCAACTGAAGGAAACGAGGACATCAACAAGACCCGTTCCAACCACCTCACCCGTAAGATTGCTGAGCGCAAGGAGGGTTTCAAGGTTGAGCAGGCTATTGATGACCAGTTCGTTACTGGACGTGTTTTGGCCAGAATCTCATCCCGCCCAGGTCAGTCTGGTCGTTGCGATGGTTACGTTCTTGAGGGAAGAGAGTTGGACTTCTACTTGAAGAAGATTCGTTCCAAGGGAAAGCACTAAATACGTGGTTGCTTTGTCTAATAATCGATCATATTGTATCTTGCTTCTGGTTTTGGATGCCAGCCGAAATAAACTCACTTTGCCGATAGCTTTCTTTTCAACCATGCACCTTCATAAATTTTTGATCCATTTGATTGGCAGTTTTTTTATCCATTCAATTGACAGTTTGAATGTGAATAGAATAAATGGGCATAAAATGCGTGTTTATTGGGATAGAATGACTCAGTATACCCAAAACAGAATATTTTCCTACTGAATACCGGATTTTGTGTTGCCTGTGGCCAGCCAGCAAGGAAGAAGTCTATGCGGGACGAGGCCCACGCTCCTCAACTTCCTATAGGCGGGAGACCACACTTTGATGATGGCGATGTGTATTTGCTGCGATCCATTGAAGCTGTCGAGGTGGTTGTGGTTGGGTTCGGCGAGGAAAGAATGGTGCGGGATGACCCCACTCCCAAACAGTTCACAAATCCCATTTTCCACGCGTCTTCACTGAGTGTTGCCCACCCCTCAGTGCGACACGTGAACCCTGGAGGCGGAGCCAAGTGATCCTACCAATGCGATCCACTCAGTATCCTGGAGGCGGGGAACCACGCTGATGTTGAGAAAAATTCAATAACATTACTGAGCATTCAATAAATATATACCAATTTCCATTGTCTTGGATCCCGATCTTTCCAAGTTGGTTGTGGTAGGGCTCGGCGAAGAAAGGACAGTGTGGGCCGAACCCACTTCTGCCCAGTTCACAAATCCGCTTTCTTCACGTGTCTGCACTGAGTGTTGCCCACCACCTCAGTGCAACACGTGAACCCTGGAGGCGGAGCTGAGGGACCCTACGCAATTGATCCACACAGTATCCTGGAGACGGGGACCACAGTCTGATGTTGATGCGGGATGGTCTTGGGCAAGTCCACTTGAGGGGATCCGATGGTCCGAGGCCGAGCCGAGTAGATATGGAGAGAACCAGAAGTCCGAAGCCGAA
The DNA here is from genome assembly GCA_002104985.1 of Rhizoclosmatium globosum. Taxonomy (NCBI): domain Eukaryota; kingdom Fungi; phylum Chytridiomycota; class Chytridiomycetes; order Chytridiales; family Chytriomycetaceae; genus Rhizoclosmatium; species Rhizoclosmatium globosum. The sequence continues at coordinate 39,291 of MCGO01000198.1, read as the reverse complement.
CTTGCGTCATGGTAGGGCCAATCAGAAGATCTTGCGAAGAGCCGAGGGTAGGTGCTGAGCCAGAGAATGGAGGAAGAGGAGAGAGTTCCAGTTTCATGAAAGTTGAAGAGGGGTGGTACGTCCACTATTTAAAGGAAAAAAACCTGACAATTCCTGTTTTTTGCCCAAAAGCAAGAAATCTTTCCCAGCCATCTCCACGCGCAATCTGATTGGCTGCCTTTTTTGCGCTTTTTTGCGCACGTAAACAAACGCGCATTGTGAAGGAAAAAACGGGAGCGCCCGGCGCTTTGAGACAAAGCTTTTCCCCAAAACACGTTTCGATCCCAATCAACAGCTTCCTTCCTTACCACCATCCGCCTCACTCGTTTCTCCAGCCATCCTCAGCGTTGAAGTTCTAGATTGCTTCAAATAGACGCGTCAAATACCTTCCAGTGTCAACATCAGACTGTGTTTACCCACCTCCAGAACCACAAAGTTGAAGGACCGGATCAACTTGATACAGAATCCACAATCTCTTTTGCTTCGACTTCAAGATTTTGATCGCAGGAGAGAGCGTGTCGTTGTGCTCGCGTTCTTGTCTGCAAACACAACAGACGGTCACGTTTCCAAGTGTCGTATCAGTCTCTTCATCCATCGAATTCGACCATCGAAATCTTCTATGCGGTAACTGTAAGACACAGCGACACTCCTTGTCTTCGCCTAAGTATTCGCTGACTCAACCACAGAATTGTCAGAATGTCTGGATCCACTCACTCTTTTACGAGCGACCTTACAATGTTTTCCTTCTATCATTACGATTCAATACTAGCACCGATAACACTGTACTTTGAGACTTGGTCGCATTGAGCTAAAGGGCCTTTTGGCTTCTACAACACCATGATGGCACGGTGGAGTCTTCAGGAGAAGAGACATTGGGTAAAGTAGAATCTCTCTTTCTTGGATCTCCAGGTTCCATTGAAAGGAATCTTTTTCTTTGCCCTGGCTATAAATCCTGTTTGTTTTTCAATCTACTTTCTATTTATACATTGTTCTGTTAGATTTGATGATACTCTCTACACTCCTTACGTCGCAGGCTTCATCAGGCTTTTGTAGACGGTGCTTTGATGTTAGTAGTTCTTGAAGCCTCATCCCATCCAAATGAATCACTTTCAGAACAGGATTCCAGAACTTCGATGTTTGAAAGTTATGGATTACTTTCTCAATCAATGGTCTACAGGTGGGAAGGTACTTGAAGTTAATGCAACTGTGTCAATCACGATGTCCACTATAATAAGAATGCCAACGACTACCTCGACTGGTTTGACTGGTTCAGCAAGCAGGTCTAGTTTGGCTGTCTTAATAATCTCGGCTTCTTCCGTTGCTTTGGATTCACAATTGCCGATAATTGTGTACAAATCAATTCCGGGACTCGTTAGAAATGATGCAAAACGAAAGAGCTTCGAGAGCCCTGAGCCAAAGTCACTTAACGTGATTTTTTTTTTTTGACTTCTGATGTTGCCATCTTTAAGGTTTGCGTTTCGCAGTCAAATATTTGAAGTTAGATATTCGAGTCACAAGGGTCCTTATAAAAATAAGCTTACAAGAAGCAAACTTGATGATCTTATTAAATATGTTTATCTCTAATACGAAACTACTTTCAAAGCGTGAGCGAGACCAACGGAACTGCTTTCAATTTCTCGCAACATGGATGAACGAGAATATGAAGACTTGTATTTACTTAGTTTGAACTCTGGAACGATGTCATTTGACTGATTCCAACCTAACCTTAAGTATTACGTTCTACACCTTCAACTGTGGCAATCGTGGGATATAAAATAGAATCTCCTTTTAGTTTTCTAAACATGAACTGATAACACAATGAAACTCTAATCCACCTCTTGATGCAAAGTTGCATTCACACGTCTTGCACCTCCAAGTAAAAGCTTCAACCGTTGACCTCCGTCCAATAACCTCTTCCACAACTTCCTTCTTCACATTCCTCTCCAAATTAACTGCATCCAACCCAACACCACCATGTTTCTGAACAACATGTCCCCGCCAGTGTCCCTTTTGCGAAAACCCCTTCCCACATTCACCACACACAAACTTATTACTCCCTTCAGCTTCATGCACTACTTCATGCCGTTTCAGGTTAAATCTTTTCCCAAACCGAGCAGGACATTGTGTGCACGCGTACGGTTTGTCGCCGGCGTGGACGGTGGAATTGTGTGTTCGTAGGTTGTAGATGTTTGTGAATGATTGTGAGCATTCTGGGCACTGATGCCGTTGCTTTTGGTGTTTAGATGGAGGAGGCGTTGGGGGTGATGGGCTCAGGTAGTAGGATTGAGATCTGGATTGAGATTGCTGATAGGTGTCTTGATCGTAGGTTGTAGGCATCGTTGGAGTCATGTTTGGTGTTTGCATTCTGGTTGATTTAAGTGTTTGAATGTTGAGGCGAACTCTTTTTTCATGTACTGATTGGGAGCAATTACAAATTCAGTGCTTGAGAGCAAAGAGCGGAAAGAATGTGGCTGGATTTGCTCTCTACATTTTGGAGATTAAGTGACTTGTTTGTCAGGATTTATTACAAAGTACTGCCACCCAAAACGAGACATCTGATTGATATACAGTCTTGGGATTCAGTTCATTGGGATCAGTCACTTCTATAGCAAGATAAGCTTCAGATCGAGATGCATTGAATGGTGTAATGCAAACGGCCGGTAAGAAATGCCATTTGACTGATTCCAACCTAACCTAAATTATTTAAAAACTATGGCGTTGCTTTGTTTAAAACCAGTTTTACACTTTCCAGACAATCCTTCACTAAGTCAAATAAATCAGTCTGTGAACAGATGGATATACCATCGTCTGGTATTGTGAGACACCAGTCAATCGAAAATCCAAAACTTCAGCAGTCATTCGGACAAAGATCTTCAAGTTTTTATCAGTCAAATTAGTCTTCTTTATAACTACTGACTCAACACACACAACTGTATTTGAAAACACCCACAATATCACGAATGAAACCTGCCTCCAAATGCACAAACACCCCACCAACATTCAACAACTCCTTACACCCATCCCGCCAATTTAAACGGACGCGATAATCTCTTCACTCTTCTGCAAAGCCGCAATCATCTTCTTACACTCCCTCCGCCTCTCAACCGTAACCTCACTCTCCTTCAACCCATCCTCAAACACCTCCTTCTTATACAACTCACTCAACAACTCCCTCTGCAAGTCCTCCTTCGCATGCACAACCAGATTCAACATGATGGATTTAGGCACAATGTCCGCGACAGTTCGCTTCACAATGTTGTAGTAAGAGAGAATCAAGACTTTGATGGTTTCCGTTTCGAGGGCCTCGCGTTCAGACATGTTTGTCGCGGAGGCTTTGAGGACGGCAGGTGGGGATTCGAGGACACCTGGTTTGGATGTCTTTTTGGCTCCACCTGCAAAGATTCCTCCAAAGAAGCCCTTTTCTTCGCGGCCTTGGTTGAGGAGTTCGAGTTGAGGGTCTTTTGGTGCGGCGGGTTGCTTTTGGCCGGGGGGAAGGATCTTGTCCATCATGGGGGCGTTGCGGGAGGCGATGCGTTCTTGGGCGATGCCGGCGGCTTTGTTTCCGGGGATGAAGTCTGGGTGGCCTGTGTTGACAAAGTTGGATTCCATGCTGATATGGGAACGTTAGAACTGTTGATATAACGACACGAAAAAACTCACGCAATGAAATCAGAGACGAGCTTGTTGGTTGGCACCAAGCTCTTCTTGAAAAAGTTGATGACAGTGTTGTAGAATCGCTCCCTCAAAGTTGGGAATCTCTTAAAGACTGGACGTTGGAGAATCTTGTTCAAGATACGGACGAGCTCGTCGTACACAAGACCCACACACTTCAAAGATGGGTCCTCGAGACGCTTGATCTGCTGCTTCACGAGAATTTCAAACGCAGCAGTGTTGACAAACAAAGCTGGAGTGGATCCCTACAATCATGAATCAATATCTATATAAGGAAGATTGTTAACGACTCACGGAGGTGTTGTACAGAATAGTTCGAATGTCTCCATCCTTGATTGCATTCTCAGCAAATGGATCCATTGAACGAATAGCGCCAGTGAAGATTTCGTGGAAAACAAAACTGATACGGGCACCTCCACTCAATTCGTCAGTGGCGATATCACTCGAAGTACCGTCGATGGCAGTACGGAATTCGCTAGTGAACTCAGTGATAATGTTGAGGATAACGTTCATCTATTAAACAAAACAAGTCAGATTCTGCAGAACCCCAAAACAACAGTAGAAACTTACGTTGTTGGAATCATCGTCTCCCATTGGGTCTCCCAATTGCTCCAACTCACTTTGGTACTTGTTCAAGCCTTGAGAAATCTTTGCCTTGATTTCTGGGAGGGTATTACGAATGTGGTGCAACAAGATCTTGACAGAGTTGAAAGTGAGACATTCGAATCTAAATAAATACTACGAATGTACTTACGACATTCAATCGACGAGCCAAGAAGGGGGTACCACAGTATTGAGCTCTAGTTCTGTACGAAGAGTGGTTTTCGAAAAAGTTCTTTTCCGCTTCCAACGACGCTGAGATTTTCTTTCCAGTATCGATATCACGTTGACCACGGTTGACGACAGGGACGTAACCTGATTTAAAAAGTTGAATGCATGAGTATCACACAACAAGATTCAATAGAATTGAGAACAAGATATGTACCTAATCTCAACGCAATAACACGTCCAGCAAGGATATCCACAACATCCGTTCCTTGATCCATCAAATCAATCTTTGTCAAGACACCAATAGTTCTCAATCCCTCTGGATCAACCTCCCTCGCCATCTTCAAACCATCCGAATTGGCCAAATCCGTGTTGGCAGCGGTAACGGCCAAGATGATTGCATTATTCTTTGTAATGTACTTCATGATCATTTCACGGATGAGTTTCTCAATGTCCTTTGGTTGGTCACCGACGGGGACTTTCGTGAGACCGGGGAGGTCGACCATGGTGAGGGTGAGGACGTTGGGGGAGTAGATGCGGAGGTTGATGGGTTGAGGAGAGATTCCGGCGTTTTTGCCGACTTTGTTGTCGGTTTCGCGTTCGATTTCCTCACGGATTTTGGAGAAGTCTGTGAATTTTTGGCCGGGGCTGAAGTATGGTTTTTGGGATTAGTTATTGGTTATGGTGAGTGAAGGGTGGTTGGTAGGTACTCAAGCTGAAGATGTATATGCCGCACTGTTGGTTCGCTTCGCTCACACTTCTTACCGACTCCGTCGGTATACATTTCGGCCTCTGTTAAATCCTCGCTCCCAGTTTCCCCGCAAGCATTGGTCCCAACTCTCTCGTGGACTCCATCAATTCAACTCCGAAGAAGGCAGGACCTAGACAGAATACTCACAGGTGCAGGAACTCTCCCCATTCTTCGATTTCACCGGACGGAGCCGCGACCGCCTTCGTCGTGGCTGCAGCACCGGACTCGCCCTCGGGCAAGGCGACGCCACCGACTTCGCCCTTTGAATTCGGACGATTGATGAGCTGCAAAACAAGTGGACGACGAGTCACAATGCCGGCGCCTGTTGCGTTGTTGTTGTTGTTTGAACACAGTTGAATATTAAGACACGGCGTCCTTTACCTCGTGGCAGGAAGTCCTTGCCGACAATGTTCTCGAGGACTGAGGATTTACCACTACTCTGAGATCCAATAACGACGATTTGAGGGAGGTCAATTGGGTTGGATGTGCCCGCTGTAGCGAAGGCATCTTGCAGTTTGTTGACCTTCTTGATGAGACTACGTGTGCGATGTGTTAGATAATATAATTGGATGAATTTGAAAGGATTGGAGGGGTGTGGTAAGAATGAGGGAGGCGGGTGCATACTCTGAGTCCATGGTGTTCTCGAAAAGGTTTTTGGCATCGTGGAACAAGACTGGATGTGACATTGAACCCCATCGCATTCAATATGGACAACACATAAAAACAATCAGTATGGTAGGATGCATACACACTTTATTCGATGGCATCATCCACTCAGACCCTTCATCAATCCAATCTGATCATATCAGCATCCCTCCTTCAATCACAATCAATCCATCAATCAGAGCATTCAATCGATGGGGCATTGTTTACAAAGTAAGCTCCATGATGGCATTGACGATGTCACCGTCGTTCGCCTTGAGGGCCTTCACCGCCTTTGGTCTTGCAACATTGGCCTGGGACATGACCAGCTCAATGTCCTTCTCCTCGAGACCGGACTCATCGACAGGCTCATCGACAAGGTCAGGGATGTCGTCGTCGTCGGCCCCGGCGCCGTTCAAGATGTCGTCGGCCATTGAGGATTGCTGCTGAGCGGCAAAGTCACGCTGGGCCTGGGCCATTGTCTGAGCCATGTCCTCGACCTTGATTTCACCAAAGACGACGTAAGCTGAAGTGGTTGGTGGTTGGTGGTTGGTAGTAGTAGGTTAGTAGTTGTAGGAGACTAGAGACTAGGTAGATCAGTACTCAACTGTCCGAACCAGACTTGAAGACCTCTGGCTGGGCAACGACAAACAACATGTTTCTCGCACGTTTCATTGTGACTCGAGTGACGCCTTCGACGCGTTTGAGGCCGTGCTTCGAGAGCGCCTTTCTCGCCTTGCGCTCGCCCTTCGACTGGAGCTTCTCGTCGCCAATCACTTCCGCGTCTTCTTCGCCCTCGCTTTCCGCTTCGAGCTGTGCATTGGCGTTCTTGGCGTCTTCCTTGGTCATTTGCTTGTTTGGTTTTGGCGGTAATTTAAAGAGCCGAAAGTCTCGTGTCATTCCTGGTATTGTTGTCAACCGCGGGATGGCTCAAAAAAAGAAAGTCGATGTACTTTTTTTTCCATATGGGACAGAATTGTGAGTGTTCTTAATTCTTGGTTCCGACTTTGCTAATATGAGAAATAAGCCAATCTGTGATGGCCAAAAAAGTCCTGCCATTTGATAAGAGAAAGATACCTGTATCAGAGCTTACAAATGATGACTTTGTTCAGGCCCTGAAGTTTTTAGAGACTGGCGTCCTACCAGAAACGTTCTTAGTTCCAAGCATTGTACCTGTCATCAAGCAGCCTCACACTACATTCATACTCAACAATGAAGTCGAATTTAAAAAATCCGGATTCACAGTTAAGGATCGATTCATAGATCGAGACAGAGATGGAAATCGAGCTTTATATTCCCTCCTGTTTACAGCCTCAAAAACAACAGCGGTTTCTTGCCCGTTTTCATCAGCATTAGACGTTACAACAATAATGGAGAAGATTGTTGGCAGCTGCGCCTCCTGGATTCAAATTTGTAAGGCCTTCAGTCAAAAGTTTGGGATTCCGATGATTGTTGTGGAGATTTCACACCCAACAAACATAAGCCTCAATACACACATCATTGCCTACCACACTATTCCGTCATTGAGCATCATTGTAATAGGAGTTGTTGACCAGGGATATTTCTGTCATCTTGAGGTTGGATCAAACGCTGAATTGCCTCCAATCAAAACACCTGTCTGGGCCCCATTCAAAAAAGATCTATTTTGTCCTGCCGTTTTGACTATGGTTATTCAAAGGAAGACCTTTGCTCTATGTTTCCAAGGACAGTCAGTATGCTCGATGATAACACAGCTTGAAGTCAGCAAATTGTTTCACATCACTCAAATCAAGCCAGGAACAATGCTGCAATACACTCCCAAAAAGGCGGTTCAACATGTTATTCTGATTGATTTATCGGATCTATTGTTGGATGGCTCAACAATCATATGTGCCAAGACCAAAACTAGCCCATCGGAAGTATTGAAAGCCTCTGATATTGCTGTTCCTTTCTCAAACCTTGTGACTTCGAAAGAAATTTCCCCTTGCTTACCAGCAGAGGTTGCAGATTGGCTGACAAACTTCGAGGCACAATTTCCTGTGGATGTAAGCAGTATTCGGTCTATTCTGACAACCTGGACTGAGTGGAAATTGGTTACTCCAAACGGAGTGAATGACATTATTCACAGCAGAGAACTTCAGAGACTGTATCCATATATTGCAAACGATTCGGTGCAGAAGTACTGGATATCTTCAGACGTAAATATTCATTTGTACGCCTTTGTTTAACTCAGCCTTTCTTTATATCAGGTCTTGAATGCACTTGGTCTTCTACTTCCGTCTTATTCTGCTGTTGTCTTCAACACATTCTTTTTTTCGTCGGTACATATGATGACGAACGCAACATTAGTTATAGACAGAAACAGACGTGAAATACGGAGTCAAAAAGACTTTTACAGAAGACAAAGACGTGTGATACCAAACATTTTGCTGTTTCCGGTCCATACCGGGAACCATTGGATACTTGTGATTGTTGACTGTGAAGAATCAAAGTTGTCGGTGGTTTGTTCATTGAAGCAAAAGTATCCAGAAGGTGAGTTATATGGCTGTAAGATAAGAGCATCACTAACACGCGTTTAAGTTGAAGCCGCGTTTGTTTCCTTCGTTCCCTTGTTGGTCGAAGAACTGGATCTTGCTCCCATTCCAACTGATTTTCGCGTGGAGCACATTGCTGTATCTAAGCAAGACAACAGTTTTGACTGTGGCCTCCATGTTTGGTTCTATGCAGGAGTAGTATGCAATGAGCCGACAATATGGAAACAAAAACTGGTTCAACCTTGTATTCCGTCTTCATCAGAGCTACGATTCCGAGCCTTTGCAACACTCTCGAAGGCATTAGTGCTCCATGCACAAATGGATGCACAGACTGATTGCAATTCTGGAAACGTCAGTGATAATGTCTACGCATTGGACAACGTACGCCCAAAAAGCAAAAAGAGCACAAAAAAAACTCAAGACCAGAAGGGTCTCATGGACATTAAAGCAGAGATACATAAAGTAGCGATAGAATCAGACAATACCAATGCGTTGAAGGAATCATTGAGCCATGGAAATGTGCCACACAAAAATACATTTGTACGGAGCAAGAGTGTTACTGAAGCTGCTGGAGTACTTGTTTCTATTTCGCAGCAACTACCTGTGGCTGCAGAAGGCACCTCACTGCTTCCACCTGACGTGACGCGCTATCCAAAGTATTGGTGTGATGATATGTCAATGCTTGAATTGGTTTTACGATCCAATACTGATGAAGCTGAGGTATTGATGAATGAGGGGGAGAGTGTTGAAGAAGCAATGTCTCGCATTGAGAAAGAAGCCTTGGAAGTAAAGGATGCCCAGGAGAACCTCTTGATGGTGGCTCAAAAGATGAAGGAAGCGCCAGCAACAAACCGAAGTACATATCCGCAAAACAATTTGACCCCACCAAAACAGCCTGACTTTCTTGACGATCATGATACTGAAGACGGAGAGTATAAGTGGTACACAACGGATATCCGAAAAGACGATTGCGTGTTTGCGACATGGTGCGAACTTAGCAATGAGGACACTGACAACAAATTTTACTGTAAGCTACAATTTGTCAACATAAGAATTAATAATTTTATAGATCCTTGTCGAGTTTTGAACTATGACCCACAATCCTGTCTTTTCAAACTTGAGGCTCCTGAGGATCAACCGCAGCCGCCGCCATTATCGCGTGAATCCATAGTCACACAGAGACAAGAAAACTTATTTGTCTCCTGTTGTCTGCATCCAGATGCGACAGACCACTACCATAATGATGAAATGAATTCCACCCTCGAAATACCTCAATCACTTCTCACTAATATTGAATCCTTCATTCCAGTTCTACAACAAATTTTGGACAAAAAGCTGCCTTCGCGCGCCATGAAAGCCTTCCTGACTGGTAAAGCCAAGAATATGCAGCTAGCTTCTTTGCGGTACGATGCTGTCCATCTTAAGCCACAGGAAAAGGAATTTGTTGAAAAGTACAAAATGGACATCACTGGAAAGTTCGGAGTTGATGATTGCTATGAAGACGCCGTGCAGAAATACTTGAAAAACAAACTAAATCTTTCCGCGTTCCGGAATGAGTCTTCCTCTGATGTCAATAATATGCCTGACAACGTGGGGTATGAAGAAGAAGTTCTAGCAAATATTGGATTACGTCGACAAACCATATTGAGGAATCGAAGAAACAATGTCTTTGATGATCTAGAAATTGACAGACTCATGACTTACGTTGTAATGCCGGAGGCGTCGAAACTATTAGCTGAATTCCGTTGGTCTGTTGCAAAGGAGCAAATGACAAAATTGAAAGAGGGGGTTATGCCGGTGTCCATAAATTCCTCTCAAAGGATCCATGGAAAGGTTTATGAGAAATGGGTGTCAAAGATGCTTACACTTCGTCAAATCATGGCTTCGGGTATCAGGCGAAGAGAAGAAGCGAATTCTTATTTTCAAGAGTAAAGCAACTCAGACAAAAAAAGAAGCATCACATAGCTTAATTACATTAATAAATACTAGATTTTGTTGTTTGTTGGGATTTTTAAGCGCGCCGTACGTTATATAGATGAGTTGTTTGACAAACACTGTAAGGTGAACACTTGCACGTTCGCTGCTTCCAAATTTTCTTTGCTCCCAACATCAACTAAAAACAATAGGAGTACGTGTTGATTGTGCTGATTGGTTTGCTACTTTTTGGGTGTACTACTTTGTAGAAAGAATTTTTTTTATCCTTCTTTATTTCTTCCTTCCATTGGATTAAAATATCTAACTAAACCCTCTTTTGCAAACCAGTCGTCCGTCACGTTTGTTCCAGACACCAACTTGGCTTCGTCTAACCCGTTTTCTCCATAGAGTTCATCTCCAGCGTTCTTGCAACCAAACACAATAACTGAATAGCGATTTCCGTTCACTTGGCTCAAGCAGTGTTGATAAAACTCTGCGTCAAACACAAGAATATCCCCTGGAAGAACATCCACCTCAAAATTCATTCCAGGAAACTGCATTGCCCCACCTTCGAATTCTCCAAAGGGCAAGACAATATTGTAGCCAAAAGCAAGGTTGTTTACGTCGCGATGAAAGTCCATCGACCTTCCTGATTTATGACCGATACAGACCAAGTTAAAGATCCCCAAGAACGAATCCTCCAAAATGCCGAGTTGAGACGACGACAAATCAGTTTTGGTGGCGAATGATGCAACGTCTTGCTTCACAATTTCTTTGTGTTTTTGAAGAAGTTTACGGAGACGGAGGTGATGGTGGTATAGCACCGGGAGATTCTTCTTCAAAAAGTTCTGTAGAAAGCCAAGGAGGGGCCCCAAATCATTAACCACATCGGCCTCCAAATCAGATGACACTAGTTTCTTCGAATCGCCAGTTGTGAAGAGATGTTTACAATATCTTCGCCAAGTGCCAAGAAATACGGAACCAAATCCTGCATATGCCTTGGTTGACTCTCCCAGGAAAAGGACACGAGGAACCACTCTTCTGTACCTTCCCAAACAGCAAACTTTTAGCTCACGGCAAAAACCCATTCCACTCACAGAAATAAGACCGCTCTATTACGGTTGGTAGTGTCTACGACTTGGCCGAAACGAATGCTCTTGTCTGTAAAGAGCTTTGGAAGAGAGAAAGTCGTATTTTTCTTTGGCTCAGGAATATACTTGTGCGTCACAAACTCTGTCTCCCATTTAACGTGCTCTGGATTCTTGATGTCTGTGCTTGATTCTGTTCATTGATGTACATTAGAAACTCGCCTGTCAACCAAAGCATCATACCGTTGTTTGCATCTCTTTGCTGCTTCTTTCGCATTTTGTATGCTGCGCGTTTGCTTTTGCGCTCTGTGTAAACCTTGGCCGCCTCCATCATATAGTCTGCCTCCATAATGTTGAAGTTAGTACTTGCCAAGAGAAGAGGAGCAAATTGACTTCCATTAGCTCGTAAAAGCTTTCGATACGCTTTGTCTAGCCTCCGTAATTTACCATGCGTTGGACCAAAGCCGTAGTCTCCGAAGTGCGCCAGCCTCGATTTGTTGGTGAGGAGAGTCACCTTCAAGGCCATCACTAAGAAGTCTACAGCTCCGATACAATCACGCCAAATACGTAACCAAACCGCTCTCTTTGACGGTATATTGCTTCTTGCGAAGGACGCGGCCGGGGGATGGGCTTCTTACCTGCAATCACACTTTGACCAGTTTGACAGGATGGGTGAGACAAGAGAACAATATTATTGCTGCGGCTTCTTGTGAAGTATCGGGCTAGAAACAAGGCAGGTTATTCGTCTGATGTCGTCAAGGAACAACTGCGGTTGGGGACGTACCTCTTTGTTGCAAAGTTTCGGACAAGATAAAAAGAGCACGGTTTTATTCAAAGTCAGATAATAAAACATACATCTCCTCTTCAGAATCTTCAGAGTCTCTGAGACAGTGGCCGGAATCTAATGCTGCAACCTTGATGGCCTTGCCTGGATCGTATCGTTTGCTGTAAAGGGCTCTTCTGGCTTTCTTGGTTGACAAGGGAAGGTTTCCGTTGTGCAAAATAAATTGAAACATTTGATGTTGCAATCTAGGCAGACCCGCATTGGACGGAAGACGAGAATATTGCTCGACAAAATCCAGACACCTACTTGACTTTATTTACCCTGCATAGCGAAAATACAGACACATACCTGTAGCAGCAGTCAGAACCTGTTTTTTGTGCTCCGTTCACAACTCCGACGTAGTCCAAATATTGTTTTGTGAGCTGATTGATGAGAGGGTATGTAGCAGGGGGCCAAAAGAATTCGTTTGGATGCGGATTGTACAACAAAATGGAGGATGCTTCAACAACCATTATGTACGAATGCGTAGGCACAAGTTCTCGGTCCATTCTTCTAAGTGGTGGTGAGCTTCATACTTTCAACAGGGGAGTACAAACTTGGAAACCTGAGAATCCACAATGATGCAGATAAAGCCGCGCTTACGTACACATTCCATTATCTCCATCGCAACATTCTGATTTGCAAACAAGCATTGGTTCCAATCGTTATCATTTGCGTAGCGACGCTTCTGCTTGGCATCTTTGAACGAAATGGGAGCGCGAAACAGGTACTCTTCGAGATTCAGTGACTTGGCTGCAGCTTTCATCTCGTGGTTGTTAAGACCGTCCTTTCTGTGCCTCATACCACCGTGACTTTTATGCAACAAGGAAGCCATATCAAATGGCTGCAGGACGGGAAGCTGCCTAACTACAATGAAGTTGAATCATAAAAGCTCATATGCTGCATAGTATGGCTCACCCTTAGAATTCAACTCGTCAGATGTTGTTTCGCAACCAGCAATTCCAATCATGAAATATACGCAGAGTGCCTACATGAAACGTTGACGACGCGATGGCGATGTATAGTAGTTGTAGCAGTTGAGTTAGCCCCGCCAAACTCATCGTTGAGGGTCTTTTACCTCGCAAAGTACGCTTTGATATTTCCTATAGTTGTTTTTTCTAAATTCCGTCCTTAATTCTCGACCTTTTCTTTTTGAGATAGAATCTGTTCCTTTCCACTTCTTTTCCGCGTATTCTATTACATTGTTTGTTTTGATTATGCTCAATACATTCATTTCATATTTTCGTAGCACCCATTACGAATCGTTAACTGAGAAAGATCGTCAAAATCGGCATTTCAGCCTCGGACATCTTGAGCATTACTCTATCGAAGCTGGATTCTAAAATTTGGTGGCTTTTGGATAAGTCTTCGACGTTCTGAAAACATTCAAGCAAGTATCCCAAAAAAGCAACACGTTGTCACTTCAAATTGTCCCTACCATATGACGAGACTCAGTAAAAGCCAACAACAACGACGCAATGCGTCACCTTTCTGCAAAGCCTCGTCCAACGCCAACCTGGCGATAAGTCGCTCGTCGAACAAGTCGCAACCTGAATCAAATTCGAACAACATGCAGCAGAAGTACGTCGACCACGACGAGCGGTCCCACAATGACCATATTGCCAAACATTCGACGAATGGTTTGAAGAGACCGTGTACGAGACAGTGGAAGGAAAGAGGCGTCGTAAGGTGCTTGGTTTTGTTTTCTCAACGTCACCTCACCTTCTCAAATGTGATAAGGACTGTACCCACTTTGATTCAGTTGGCATTGGTTATCGAGGAAGTTGGCTACATTCTCTTATAGTAAGCGAACTTCATACGTTGTCCAAATCAGATACTTTCTTCGTCCAATTATTTATTTTGCTTTTATACTTTCCCGGTCTTTTGTCTTTTAATGGTATTTATAGTGATTTTCGTTTTTCATACAATGCCACGTTCCACTCAGCGACGCCATTCTCTTGGCCACATAGGTGAGACTGATCTCCTTGATCCTTCTGCATTTGGAACCATCCTCCGTATGCCAATGTTCAAAAGTTTTTCCTCTTCTCATGAGTCCCTTCGAGTACCTATCACTACCATTACACCGCATATACGTCACAACCAAAACCCTTCGCGTTAGGGATAATACGAGGCTTCTACGTATGAGATGTAACGTGTGTGTATGAGTGGTCGGTGTGCTTGACAATTCAGTGGTCGGAACTTCATTTTTTCCAAAGGAAAATGCTCTCCACAAGACTGGCATCGCAACAAGCCTCCCACTTGCAAACATCTGGCCTGACGTCCCCATTGACCCTTACAGACCGGATTCAGATTCTATTCTAAGAGATATTCCGCACAGCTTTTGGAAAATGATGCATCGGTTTGGTGGCTCTACAATCATTGAGTCCAAACCCCTCAACACTCTTTCAATGTCGTCACCGCAAAAGGCATTCAACGTCAACACGATGTCAGTCAACGCTGCTCTGAGTGCTCTCTAGTCTCCCGAATATATGTCTTCGCATCCATTATTCCTTTCAAATAGCTTACATATTCACCTTCTGGGCAAAGTTGATGCTTTGCATGAAAAAGATGTTGTCTCCTTCTCGTACATTGATAAACACTTTCAGCCTCTGGGGCCTGCAACCTCAGCACAGATGCAAAAAAGTTTGATTGACCTGACTCCTCAAAAAATGGAATGCGTCGCCCAAGATACTCTCATAGATGTAATGCCCAAATGTACCCGCCTGTGTCAACTATCTCTGGCGTATTTAAATCATATTCGAACATCTATTGCTGAACGAATTGCTCAAACAAAGTCACTCAAAATACTTACTCTATTGGGTTCTTTGGAGAAACGGACTGTTTGGATGTTGTTCAGGCTGGGTTTGTCAAACACGAAACAAAGGTCTTGGATGGGAAAACAGGTTGGTGGTATCGTTCAATTGTTTAGCCTTGAGCCTCCTTCAACGAAAAAATAATGGATTACATCCTAGTGAAAGAAATGGCTTTCCATATGCCTTTTTTATCCTGCCTCATTACTCGCTATTTTGTTGTCAATTGGACAACCTGAGACACCACAACGAGTTATAGTGTAAACTTAGAATGCCGCCAAATCTATGATTGATTGGCTTTATTTTTCGCTATTGTTGTTTACTCCTTCGTTTGATTCTCACCTCCAATAGCCACGCGATGGTAAAATCAGGTGTCCCAAATCCACTCCTTTTTTGACAAACTCACTCATAAGATGCACCTGCACAGTCCATAGCCACGCAATATCAAAGTTGATAATTAAATGGACTCTCTTTGACGATATAGCACACACACTTGAGATATTCTTCTGTGGTCGTCGCAGTCTCTGGTGATGCCACTGAATCGAGCGTGCTCCGAGCTTAGCAACGACTTGCGTATTAGTTTCATTCAATAATCCATGGTGGAATGAGAATACATGCATATTATTAGACCAGATCTTTCAGGAAAAACAGAGTATATTTATTGACAATTATTGAAGACGATGCCAGAAGCCCAATTCATAATACCATTCCTCTTCATCATGTTCGCTCGTGTTCCTTAATTTGACAGACGCTATGAAGACAAACCCTTGGCTCTTCAAAACAGCTGCCGATTCAAATTCCTCCTCTCCCAAATAGACTGGATCCTTTTCGATTCCCCATTCAGGATCATCAAAATCTACAATGCTTTCGTCAAGCTCAAATCGAACTTTCCGGATTCCTGTCCCAGCCAAAACTCGCGCCACATCCAAAAACTGTTTCTTTTCAATGTCCCGACATGTGAGGTCAAGTTCCTTCAGATGCTTTAATTCAAGAATGATTGAAGATAAAGCTAGTTTCTCTGGATTGAATTCGGTGATGACCAGTTCTAGACACCGAAGCCTGGAACACTGATTCAAGTCTTGAAGCTCAATATCACTTGATTCACAAAAAAGCTGCTCTGGATTGCAATCAATGACAGCTTGAGTGATTCTTGAGATTCCAACATCGGAACGATCAACACAATCCATTGTGAGGTTACGAACTTGCTTCCGCTGAAGAAGGACTTGTTCCGCCCACAAACAAACTTGATCCTTATCAATCAAGAAGTTCATGTACAAATTGATTGTTTTTGAAGCCATTGCACAAACTTGAGGAATCCTTTCCTTGCCAAAGGTCCCAATAAAGTCAGTGACGCCGTTGAATCGAGAGACAAGAGCCCCTAGCCTTCTAACAAGGATCTCGTTCTCTGGAATGAAAAACAAGTCCCTTGGTTCTCGGTAAATGTTCAAGTTGGGCCAAAAGAGGGAGAGTCGGTTATTGAATGCCTTGACCACGGCAAAGATAGCATCAGCGTACTCATTCAACTGCGGAATTGCTCTACAGAAGCGGACCATTGATTTGGAGTCCAGGTAGGCAACAAATCCATCGAGGATCTCGCGGGGGAGAGAGAGGATGTGCACTGACTCGTGTGGCCGTGTTATTTTTGGAAGACCCTCCATCTTGCTTTCGAAAAACCACGAAACAGATGATGAATTTGAAGCTGGATTTGCAAATCAAAAACAAAGTTAGATTGTGAAGAAGGGGATCTGTCTATTAAACTATAGACTAATAAATAGCATCTCAATTATAAAGAATCACGTTTTACAGGCAAACCTTCAATAACAATGACTTTTCTCGGATTTCAATGCCTATTTCTACCTCTCTCTGCCAAATACCCCGCCTGATTACTCACAACTCGCGTGCCACGAACCATAACACCAATAAGCAACATTCCCACCCAACAAATCCTCCAAATCACCTGCAAAAGCAAATCGCATCAAATCACCACTGTCTCGAAACTCTTCCACCGAGGTCAACTCAAACGTGGGTGGATGATGTGTGACAACTATGTACAGTTGCGGATCTGATTTTACGCTTTAGCCATGCAAGGTCTGTTTGATGGCATGAATTGTAATCAGATGTAGTACAAGGAGTTTCAGATGTCTGGTCGCGTGTTCCAATCATCCGGAAGTCGTTCAAGTTATGCTGCACGTCCCGCAACGCTTCATCTGGAATATGGGGCCATTAAAGTTGAGGCGCCGTGTGAAGTGAGTAGCGTGGTGTATGGATGTCCGTGAAGCGCATGAATTCCTCCAAGTTTGAGATGGATGTCTGAAACGAGTTTGAACACAAATGAACTCATGAAAAAGAAAAGTGTAAAACAATATCAATCGAACTTGTTCCCATGAATAATATCACAAGCCGGCTTTGTCCCAACCGAGTTCTGTGTGTTGTGCTGTTGATACCAAGCCGACAACTCACTCGTAACAAGTCTAAAAAACTGACGAAACCCAGGCTTACTTTGTCTCAATGACTCATGTGGCGTCCGATCCGTGATCCAAACAAGTTGATTTGCCTTCATATTCTCACCCTCCCCAATTGCACCTCTCATGTGTTCAATGTCTCCCAACGCAAACGTTACATCCCCATGATCACGGACCAAACAATCCCACACGCGACATGTGTCATCCAAGTTGGAGGCCATGAAGATTCCACCTTCCACGTTTACTTTTCCAAACTCGTCCACATCTCCTTCGATTCCGTTTCCTAATTTACCACCGCCCCAACAGTACCACCTGTGGTAAGCGTGTGCTTTCAAGGGCGGGCTTTTGGTTAAGGCTCCTGGTGACTCAATGTGGAGACCAGGACGGCGTTGCGTGGCACCTTCTTGCACGAGTGATTCGTGGATCGTGAGGTATCCGACTTTGCCCCATTCATCTTTTGTTGTATTTGCATTGTTTTTTAGTATCAAGAATAAAGAGGGAGGAGAGAGAAAGGGAGGGAACACTCAACTCTTGCATCTCCTTAAACATGTTGCAATGATTTGAGCATACCGCTTACATTCTGGCGGTAAAGTATTCTCAAGATGGCTATGGGAGTATTTTCCCGGTTCATGCAGCATCTCAGCAGCGATTAGATCTGGATTCGTCATCTCAAACGGCATCATGTTCACATGGAACTCCTGCAGTGACCCATCCTCGGAGCGAAGTGGCGCCGGAAATCTGACCTCGTCGGGAAAGCAAATCATTCCTTTCGCAAAGCCATTTCCTTTCCATGATGCATATTTGATATCCTTGGGCTGGACGGAATGCTCAATCCAAACACCAAAGTTGAGAAGGGATATAGCTTTCAGGAGGAGGCGGAAAGCATCAATATCACGTGCAAATATGTGTATATGCGAGTTTGGATCGCGGAGGCCAAAGAGGAGGAGCGGGATGAGTTTGTTGGGAGTCACTGGCGTGGATGCGGACTCAGACTCCATTTTTGGAAAGAAAAACAATGATAGTTTAAAAGAGAATACCTGAACCAAAGGATTGAAATATGCTTGAAAGCCTGTTAACAATTATTACAGAATCCATACCAACTGTTGGGCAAAGTTGCGCGGCATTGTTGAACTTTTAAGACTCGTCTCTAAATAACTATAATTTAAATCTAAAGTAATATGAGACCAGTTTACTCTTTAATAACTCATTCGTAAGGTAATTCGTTTATTTTATTAAGTGTTTGCTTTTTTCCTCGGACTCATGCACCTCCAGACGCTGCCGCCTGAGATCCTCAGTCAAATGATCCCTTACCTTGACTCAGTGTCATTACTTCGCTTCTGCAGAGCTGTACCAAGGCTCAACGAGTATGCAGATGCACTCTACAAAACCAGCGTCGCAACAAACCTCCCTCTCAAAAACATCTGGCCTAATGTGACCCTTGATTTGTTGCATTCTGCATCTCCGTCTATTCTCCGAGATATTCCTTTCAGCTTCTGGGATTTGATGAACCAATTTGGTGGATCAACAATCGTTTCTTCAACGTTATCTATGCATTACAATTTCCCAGGGATTCTCGTTGAGGAGCTTGAGCATAAAATAGATCGATGCCTTTCTATGGTCTCGAAAAATGTTTCCCTCATCATTGATCATCAATATCCGGGAGAGCTCAGATTGTGGGCCAATATTCTACTCCGTTCGAACAAGATTCTTCAGACCATTTATTACCATAACCACTCTCGCAAACTATCTGCCATTACTGATATGTCAGCTGAAATGAAGCAAAGTCTTATTGATCTGAATCCGCGCAGATTGTATTGTGCCGCCCAAGACTCGTTGCTGGATGCAATGCCTTTTTGTACGAATCTTTATCACTTGATTCTCGCTTACTACGATATTCCATCGAAAATCAATATTCCCAATATTATAGTTCAAACAAAGTCCCTCAAAATTCTCTCTCTCAGACACAATGCGAAAGAGTCTCACGTTTTGAACATTATTCGTGTTCTGGCGCAGACAAACATCCAATGGCTCTATAGTCCTCATATTAATTTCTATGAGAATGTTTTGACTGAGGCTGGATTCTTTTATTTTTCAACAACGAAAATTGGCGGTGAAGTGGGATGGTGGTATCGTCCCCAAGTTACCACAAACGCTTAAGATATCAATACAGCAATATGTTTTGTTTATTTTTTGCTATTGTATTTATCGCCTAGATTCCCCATTTCCAACAGCCATGCGATGCCAAAACCCTTCCTCCTCAATCCACTCTTTCTTGACAAACTCACTCGTATTTCTTTTCATGACAACAGCCTTAAACACGAAACTCGCCTTCGAGAACAAATCAACAAACTCGTTCTCTTCGTCCCCGATATAATAAGAATCCTCCTCTTCCGCTCCCCACATATCTTCATTCTCTATTGCCGGGTTATATTCATAACGGACTCGATGGATATTTGTTGCGGGTAATGCCTGCGTCACGCCAATGAATGACTTCTTATCCGCCGATGTCAATTCAAGCACCCTCAAGTTTGGTAATTGAACAAGTATTGCTGATAATGCCATTCCATTTGAAGAACCCTTCAACAACTCCAATTCCAAACGACGGAGTCGCGTGCACGCTTTCAAATCCCCAAGAAGAACATCTTTTGATGAGCACCGCAGCTCCTCGGGATTCAAATCCGGAACGGCTGTGATGATTCTGGGTGGAAAACTTTGTAGATCGAGACGATGTACGAGTTTGCGTTGGATACGCAACTGCTCTGCCCACAGTGCCGCAACATCTGGGACGTGGATTGTAAGGTCAATGCTCTGCGAGGCCATAGTACAGACTTGGGCTATTTTCGCGGGCTCAAGGTCTCTCAAAACGGTGTGACCGTTAAATCGAGTAATGAGGGCACTGAGCCTGGTAATGCGCACCCGATGACTTTCATTCAAAGCTTCTCTATTTGTTATGAAGATGAACAGGTTGGGCCAGATGAAGGAGAGTCTTTCGTTGAGCGTTTGGGCAACATCAGATACGATGTTGGCATAATCATTCAGCTGCGGGATTGCTCGGGAGAAACGAAGCATTGACTTTGAATCCAGGTAACTCACGAGCTCATCAAGTAACTCGCGGGAAGAGTCAAGATTGGTGAGCCTAGAGACATTTGCATTGAAAAACAAAGTACATTTATTGGCCAAATCATTGATTGCGATGCCAGAAGCCCAATTCATAATCCCATTCTTCTGTGTCATGCTCATTCGTATTCCTTAATTTAACAGACGCTCTGAAAGAAAACCCTTGACTCTTCAAAACAGCTGCCAATTCAGATTCCTCCTCTCCCAAATAGACTGGACCCTTTTCGGTTTCCCATTCAGAATCATCAAAATCTACAATACTTTCCTCAAGCTCAAATCGAACTTTGCGGATTCCAGTTCCAGCCAAAATTCGCGCCACATCCAAAAACTGTCTCTTTTCAGTGTCCCCACATTTTAGGTCGAGCTCTTTTAGATGAAGAAGCTCAAGAATGATTAAAGATAATGCCAGTTTCTCTGGATTGAATTCGGTAATGATCAGTTTTAAACACTGAAGCCTCGAACACCGAATCAAGTCTTGAAGCTCAATATCACTTGACTCACAGAAAAGCTGCTCTGGATTGCAATCAATAACAGCTTGTGTGATTCTTGAGATTCCAATATCGGAACGGTCAACGCAAGCCATTGTGAGGTGACGAACTTGCTTCCGTTGAAGAAGGACTTGTTCCGCCCATAAACAGATCTGATCCTTATCAATCAAGAAGTTCATATACAAATTGATTGTTTTTGATGCCATTGCGCAAACTTGAGGAATCCTTTCTTTGCCAAAGGTCCCAATGAAGTTTGTGATGCCATTGAATCGAGAGACCAATGCCCCGAGCCTGGTAAGAAGGATCTCGTTCTCTGGAATAAAGATCAAGTCCTTTGATTCTCGGTAAATGTTCAAGTTGGGCCAAAAGAGGGAGAGTCGGTTATTGAGTGCCTTGACCACGTCAAAGACAGTATCAGCGTACTCATTCAACTGCGGAATTGCTCTACAGAAGCGGACCATTGATTTGGAGTCCAAGTAGCCAACAAATCCATCGAGGATCTCGCGGGGGAGAGAGAGGATGTGCACTGCCTCGTGTGGCTGTGCCATTTTTGATTGAGATTCGGTTCCACCAAACTTCATTAAAGGCATATCTGTGATAAAAGAATTGTATTGTCTGTCTTACAGCCTAGATATTCAGGAAAAAGGCCCCACCCCTCCACATCAACGTAATACACAAACTCACAGACTACAACTTTCTCTTTTTACTAGTTTGCGCCGCCTGTCCCATCCCCATCTTCTTCTTTGCCGACGCAGTCAACAAAGGCCCATCCCCAGCATACACTCTCGTCGCACTCAGAATATATCCACCAGTCCCCGACGTCGTCATAAACGGATGTGTCCCCAACCCACTCACAGGAACCTGATACTCCCGCGTCATAGTATCCGTGATCTGCGCGTTCACGTAATCAGGACTCGCACGCATCATGAGGTACGCGGGGACAAGTGCTTCCTTGTATTGAGAGTGGACGACTACGGGCGGGAGTATCCCACGAAGGGGATTAGTTTGGCGAGGATGTCTGTTACTTCGAATTGGGAGACGATGATGAGGCCGTCGAAGGCGGTTGGGGCGAGTTTCGCGCGGGCGGCACGGGTTCGTGCGATGGCGGCGACTTTTTTTGTGTGGCGTTCGAGGGCTTTTTCGTCAGTGGTTTCTGGGGCGGCGATTGGTTGTTCTGAGAGGGTTGAGGGGAAAAGGTGAGTGTGAATTGTGTACAAGGAAATGTCAGTACCTTCGCCTTCCACGGGTTCAATACGACTCCATGACAAATAATCAATGGTTCGTTCCACGACACCTTCTGCAGTGTTCATTTCTTTCACAATGTCAAAGTTTGGCATGTCACCGTCCAGCATGGCAAACAGCCGTCCACCAAGATCTCTGTCTCCGTGTGTCATACGCTCTAATAACGCAGAAAGTACGAGTCCTCCAGTGCTGTCGCACACCAGAATGTTGGATGAAGCCATAACATTTGCAAAACACATGATTTGAGCGAGCGAGTCGACACGAATTCCACGCGTTTTCTGAGGCTTTGTGTTGAAGTAGTATTCACAGAGGTTTCTTGCAGTTGGTTCCATCGCCTCAAACCTCTTGGAGTATCTGAAGGGAATATTTAGCTCCCACAACTTTCCATCATTCCATGACAACGGACACATACTTTCGGGCCTTGCGTTTAATAAATTTAAGTTGAGCAAACTTGGTTTTGTTGTCATGGGAGCTGTTGTTGTTGACCAAGTCTTGATGATTTCCTGTAAGTCCATTCCGAATCAGTTATGAACTAGGCCTCCTAACTTCCATATAAAGTACGTACAGTAGCAGCGATCTTTCCTTCCTGCATATCCTTCTTCAAACGAGCAATTTCCTCAACTGTACTTTTTGGTTTTCTTCCCTGTCCTTCAAATTGCTGTTGTTGCGTTCTGAGGATTCGTCTTCATCGATTTCTGGATATGTATCGATATGTTTAAACGAGCGAGAGAGATAACTGAAGGGCCACACCTTCACCGAGTTCTTCGAGAAGGCTCTTTGGGTCAACAAAAGCGACGTTTCCGTCTGCCTGGATATCATAGGCCGCGTTGAAGGGCTTCCCGATAAGCGAGGAAGCGTTGAAGGTACCAAACTTTCCGAGATTGATCTTCTGAGTGGCAGAGCGGATGTGGACTGGTTATTAGTTAAGGAAGAAGTAGAAGGGTAAGCCAGTCAATCGCCTTAGAACAAGCAACGAACCAATCTTTGAGTTTGAACTAGGCATCCGAATCAGGACCTTGTGACCCTCTTCAATCAACAGAGACGACATGTGTTCTCACTTTAGTTTCTTCTCTTTTGTTTTTTGTTTTTTTCCTCAGAGTCAAGTCAAAACCGAAGATGAAGCGACCTGCCCCACCACCAACAACAACAACAACAACCACCGAGAAAGAAGAGGCAAACGAAGTCGCACTCGCTCTCGACACAACGATGCGGCTGACTCAGAAACCGAATCGCTGACTGATGGCTTCGCTCAGAGCAACTGGAAAGAGTTCGACGACGACGACGGAGAACTGCCCGAAATCATTCCTGATTACGCAAGCGATGACTCAGACGAGGAAACTCACAACACAATCGGAAACGTGCCCTCGAGTGGTACGATGATCTCGACCACATTGGTTACGATATAAACGGAAAGAAGATTCCAAGCCGAAAGGAATGACCAAGGATGCCCTGGATGAGTTCTTGTCGTCAATGGATGATCCGGATTCTTGGTAATGCTTGCTTGATTGTTTGGGTTGTGTTGTGCAGATCAAGGAAAGCTGATCTCGTTCACTTGAAATGCAGGCGAAGCGTTTTGAACAAGCTCGAAGGCGAAAATATTGTTCTCAGTGATAACGATCTGGAAATGATTCAGCGGATTCAGAAGAAGATGATCCCGGACAAGGATTATGATCCATATGAACCAACAGTCGAATGGTTCACCTCAAAGACTGAAGTTATGCCACTCTCTGCTGCTCCTGAGCCAAAGGGTCGATTCATTCCTTCGAAATCTGAGCAAGGACAGGTGAGACTTGTTTCAATTAATTGTTTCCTCGCGTTTCTAAACCGTTCTTTCCTATCCAAGATTATGAAAATCGTTCGGGCTATTCGAAAGGGATGGGTCAAGACCAAGGAGCAGAAACAATTAGAAAAGGAGCAGGCCTTGCCAAAGTTCTATGACATTTGGGCCAACTCTGATCCAAATGCACAGGATCACCCAATGCACATTCCTGCTCCACGAATGGCTTTGCCAGGTAAATTAAAGCATTTTTCGAGTCTAATTTCTCGTACTTACTTCTCCCTGCACTAGACCACAGAGAATCTTACAACCCTCCTGTCGAATACATTCCAACTGATGAAGAAATCGCCGAATGGAATGCCTTGGACCCTGAATTGCGTCCACACAACTACATCCCCAAAAAGTAATGAATTCCCCTTTCACAATCATCAACTAACCAACAATTTCCACCAAAGGCACCCCAACATGCGCAGCGTAGGAGCCTACGAGCGTTTCATCAACGAACGTTTCGACCGCTGCCTCGACTTGTACCTCTGTCCCCGTATGATCAAAAAGAGAATCAACATCGACCCTGAAAGCCTGATACCTCAACTCCCCTCCCGCAAGGAACTCGAACCTTACCCAACATCCCTCAGCATCGTCTATGAAGGCCA
Organism: Rhizoclosmatium globosum; assembly: GCA_002104985.1. Classification (NCBI taxonomy): domain Eukaryota; kingdom Fungi; phylum Chytridiomycota; class Chytridiomycetes; order Chytridiales; family Chytriomycetaceae; genus Rhizoclosmatium; species Rhizoclosmatium globosum. The sequence continues at coordinate 14,532 of MCGO01000198.1, read as the reverse complement.
CACGGCGCGTATTCGGTGTTTCAGTATTGATCCTACGGGCAAGTGGTTGGCTTCTGGGTCGGATGACTGTACGGTTAGGTGTTGGGAGTTGTTGACGGGTCGTGTTGTTAAGAGTTGGAAGTTTGATGAGCCGGTTATGGATGTTAGATGGAACCCGAACCCGGCTTTCTCGATTTTGGCTTTGGCAATGTGAGTTTCGCTTTTTTGAGTGTTTGCACGAACGTACATCTGAGACATGTATTGTTATGTAGGGAAATGACGTGATTTTGATTAATCCATCGATTGGAACCAAGGATGTCACTGTTGCACAGATGAAGCGTTTGCAAACATCTGGAACAAAGGTTTGTGGCTTGAACTTAACGCCAACTTAAATACTTATTTAAATCCTTAGAATCGCCAACTAAGATGGAATGGAACAAACCTGGACCTGCAGACTTCGCAAGGGGATACAGAGTCGTCCTTCACTTCAACAAAAGTGTAACCAACGTTGTATGGCACAGAAAGGGAGACTACTTCAGTACTGTATGCCCAGAGGGTAAGTTTCGGGGACTTCACGAAAGAAGATTTCTAACAGCGTGTTCAGGTGGAGGTTCAGCTGTCAGCATTCACCAAATCTCAAAGAAGCAAACCCAACACCCTTTCAAGAAATCATACGGTCTTGTACAGAAAGTACAATTCCACCCAAAGAAGCCTTGGCTGTTTGTTGCTGTAAGTTGTTTACAATATCTTCTCATCGAGAAAATGCTCATCAGAACTTCATTAGACTCAACGATACATCCGAGTATACAACCTAATCCAACAAGACCTCGTCCACAAACTCCAACCAGGTGTAAAATGGATCTCCAGCATGGACGTACACCCCCAAGGAGACAACGTCATCATGGGATCCTACGACAAACGACTCTGCTGGTTCGACCTCGACCTCTCCGCCAAACCCTACAAAACCCTCCGTACCACAAATCAGCGATCCGAAACGCAACCTACCATAAAACCTTACCTCTCTTCGCGTCGTGTTCTGACGACGGACTGTTAACATCTTCCATGGAATGGTGTATGACAGTTTGGACCAGAACCCGTTGATTGTGCCGTTGAAGAGTTTCAAGGCGCATGAAGTTGTGGAGAGTTTGGGGGTGTTGCATGTTGAGTTTCATCCTGTGCAGCCGTGGGTTGTTAGTTGTGGTTCCAGTGGGGATGGCAAGTTTACGTTGAAGTTGTTCTCATGAGTGTAAGAGAGAGGGATTATTATAAACAATAAATCGTGTGCGACATATTGTCTCTTTTTGTGTTCTTTGTTGTTTGTAGGAACCAAGACTGCAGCGTTTGGATGTTTCCTCTTGAGCCTTCGTTTATTTATCATTCAGAGATCAGTTCATTTACATTATTTGCTTGCATCCAAGTTGTCCCTGATTGTGATGGTTGTGTTTTTGTTCTCATGAGTCTGTATGTTACCACATCAGAACCAAGAAAATCTGCCAAGGTGATTTATTTAATTTACCCAAAGAATCTATCATCATATTACTATCCTACATTTCCACCAATGGGCCCTGTCCCGCCCTCAATTAAGTATTTTAGTGTGCAATGCGTCCGTTTGGAGGAAAGGCATTCGCATCCCATCATCATCATCGAAGTCATAGCCTCGTTTCCACGCAATTACTCCGCATCTGAGTAATCCGATGAAAATCCGTCATTAACTTGATCTTCGTTATCAACTTGGTCTTCGTTTCAACTTCAATAGGTGGCCTACTCTTTCGTCGACGTCCACACACTTTCTCAAACGTTTTCGCACCCATACTCAATCGAGTCTTCCGTTCATCTTCATCGTCACTCTTTTCACTTGGATGCATCCGTGCAATGATCCGGCGTCGAACAGTTTGTTTCCAGTGTATAGTTTCTGGACGACGGTCATCGATGAGACGAAGGGATGGGAAATCTGATTTCGAGGTTGAAGCTATTGGAGTCTTTTCGAGAGTGTATTCCTTGAGGTGGGTGCGAAGGCGTGGGGGTTTTGATGAGGAGGAGTAAGAGTCAGGGATATCGACTTCGTCATCAGTAGAATCAACGATTTTCCGTTTTGCAGTACTTTCATGAGTCTGTCTGTAGTCGCTTCGAGGTCGTCCTTGTTCTCGCGGCACCCTTTCTGTTTTTGTGCATTTTACGATTGGGTTGTAGAGGTATGGGAGTTCAATGTAGGGTATGAGACTGGAAATATTATATTCTTTGTGGTTAAACGATTTCTGAGTCTTCGGTTGAAGGAGGGGGGCGGGTATTGACGTATCGGTTTTTGTCTCAACTTGATCAAGGGATTGATACGTGCTCGCGTGAACAAGGCTGGGGAGTCCTGCAAACTCATTGCCTACTATCTCCATCATATGTCCTCCACGTGGCTTGTATTGTGACGTTGATTGGTGTTGTGCAAGACGAACGAGATGAAGTCCGGAAAAGTGGGGCCCAGGTTTTGAAAAGATGGGCTGGGCTGAAGACGGATTTGGGAAGAAGCAAGGATGATTTGACGAAGAGCAAAGTTGGCACGATGTTGATGAGAGCAGCTTTATGCAGGTCTCCTTCCGTGACGTGCATCTTTGACAGCGAGATAGGGCATTGAGTTCCAGAGGGGGTGCAAGAGCCGAATTTGAAACAGATCGGAACTGATCAATAGGGGAAGTTGATGGAGAAGGGGTGAAGGGGGCTCCTCTGGGACGAGGGGCTGAGGTGTTCTGGAAGGCAAGGCACCGTTTGACGTGTGCAAGCCAGACAGCTTTGTGGTTTGACGATATGGTTCTTCTGCAGTAACTACATGACACTGTTCGCAGCTTGTGCTTTCCCTCGATGAGAAGATGTTCTTTGACGTTGGAAGTGTCGAGAACAAGAGGCTCGTCCTGGCTGGACGACGGAACAACAGCGAGGGCCCAGCTTGGAAGTTCCAAGTTTGCTGGTTTGAAAGCGCAGCGTCTGTTCAGTTGTTTAGTTTGGATCAGAGGGAAATCACCAGTTTCACCTGAGATGCTCGCCCCACCAACGCTTGTCCTTGTTTAATCGATGGTTGCAGTGAACACAGGCAAAGCGCCTTCGCTTCCGGTCGCCTGGCTGGGGCGGGATCTGCCGTACGTGAAGGGGGTCGATGAACGAGGGAATCCTGGTGTCCTTTCTTTCTTTTTTTCTTTTCAATTCCTCTATTCTTTGTCAAAAGAAATCGGACAAATTAAAAATCAAACTGTGGTAGCGTTCAAGAGCTTAATATAGTTTTTATTGCCGTCGATTGTGTAGGTTGAAAGCCTTGCGATCAGAAAATTACTAAGTTTCTTCAACTTTCAAGTATACGTCTGCCAGATTTTATGATTTGAAATAAGTCTTAGAAACAGTAGCATTCCCATATAATAGATAGATTCAATGTTCTCATTTCTTATATATCTCTCGGATAATAAGAGGGATGCGTTCCCCCTCTTCAACTCCAAAGCGATCTGCGGGCCGACCAAGAAAGAAGCCGTTCATATCTGCTGAAAACGAAGGATCTCCATCGGCTACAATAAGATTAGGGCATCCAGATGCAGCCCGGCCAATACCAATCGAGTGTGTATCAACTAGATCCAGCAGAACGCCATCCAACTGGCCTAATCTAGAGATTTTACTCAATTCGAAACCACTTCCACAGATCTGTTTTACTGCCCTACCTCCTTCGCCAGTAGACAATGCTGAGCATAGAAGTCAAACCAGCCCAACCCTTCCGCCGCCCTGTACGATATGGACGACACCGATAAAGCCTGGATCGATGCATTACCATGTTCGATATCATACACACTGTTTGAACAGATCATCACATACCTTGAACAACTGCCGCTTCCCAACTCCATGGACTCCCCCAAGACATGGAGACGATTCAGATACCCTTTGCGCTGTATGTAATATCGGAGTCTCTACAGACTCGAACCAGATTCTGTTTTGCGAAGGAGACCCGTCTTGTAATTTGACGGTTCATCAGACTTGTTACGGAATCCCGCATGTTCCTGAATCTAAATGGTTGTGTCGAGTTTGTATTGATCGTGGATCGCTTGGGTCTGAGGAGCCGCGGTGTGTTCTGTGTCCTGGAAAGAGTGGGGCGTTGAAGAAGAGTACGGATGGGGAATGGGTGCATGTTCTCTGTGCGATTTGGATCCCAGAAGTATTGATTACGAATCGTGTGCTTATGGATGGTATCGATGTACGTGGTATACCCAAGGCGAGGATTTCGCTTCGATGTTTTGTTTGTGGGAATGCAGGAAGGGATTCAAGTGAAGCTAAAATGGCGTGCATTCAATGCTGCGTTGATAACTGTTTCTCGAGTTATCACGTGTCTTGTGCTGTTGCGGTCGGGCTATATATGGATTCCTTTTTGGAGGTAGTTCCTTCGAATGTGGAACGAGAAGCTGCTGTGGGAGATGGACTCAGGTCATGTTGCGATATTCATTCTTCTGGATTTATGGCAAAGAAAGTGTTCGGGGAAATTGCCAGAGGTCATTATAAGGTGGATGCTATTGAACGTCGGATTCGCGACTTCCGATCTGGAAACCCAATCATTAATACTCCTTGGGTTACAAAGCAAGTCTTACCGCCCTCTTTGATCAAACGAAAGTCAGCAGGCTCTGTGCGTCCCCAAATGTCGCCAAGTGCTATTTCAACAGTACCGATTTCTCATTTAAATCCAATTAGTCCTCCTGATTCATGTTCTGGATCTCTTGCGAAGTTTGCACCATCTATCTCATCTGACCTGTCAGCTGCTAACCGTTCACCAAAACGACAACACACTGAATCTTTAAACGCCGGCACTTCAGCTCACAGTACTCCCACAAAAAGAAACGCCCTGCTTTGCTTTTCAACTTCATCAACAGTGACAGAGGCTTCCCAACAAATTAGTGAATGTTTTGTCATCTCGGATTTTACAGTGAACCACATATCTAGTTGTATAGCGAATGAAGTGAAAGATCCGCTTGATACTGCAATCCGGTGTGTTCGATACTGGAGCCTAAAAAGGGCCGAAAAGGGTTGGTGTATTGGAGGACTGATTGGGAGAAGAGTTGAAGTCATAGTGGATGATGACAGTGAGAAAAGAGTCGCTCAAATATTATAATGTAGAAGAATTGTTTGACTGAAGTCGCCCACGATTTTTCTTACAAACCAATATGGCGGAAACTTTGTTCAAAAAACCTTCGATGTTAGTGCCAGCTCCCAGGAAGATCACGCGAACAAGGAAGATCATCAGTTGCCAACGGTACAGTTTCTTGCTAAGTTGAAAAGAAATTGCTGACTCAAGACAGGTGCCATACGTTGCACAAGAAGTGTGGTCTGGAGAAACCCTCATGTTCCCGATGTGTGGATGGGGGTTACGACTGCTGCTGGTACGCCGATCCTGTTAGCAATAAGCTTAAGACGAGCGCTGGGACCGGCAGCGGGACCACGAGTTCAACTGACAGCAGTTCGCCTGAATCGCTCATTGTTCTGGCACCTCCAATGGGCCTTGAAGATCCGGACTTGATGCCGACAATGGCGGACTATTCCCTTGTTTACACCTACTTGCTAGCCGGTGATGGGCCGCAGTTGCTTGCTGTCGTTGATGGAGTCCGGTTCTTGCAGAACTTCTTTCACACCCACCCAGCATTACGCCTGGCGATTTGCGCTCGAGCTGCTTGGACCCAACGCAGTACTGTACCTGAACACTTGTGGATGATGTATTTTGAAAGGGCAAAGAAGGCTCTTTCGAGGTATGAGGCTGCACCAACTGTCCAGATGGTCCAGGCCCTCATCGCTTTGGCTGCGTTTACCCCGTTCGCTTTCAATGACATGTTCATTGCTCTGCCGTTCTTACAAAAGGCTCTTGTAATGATGCTAAGGCTGCGAATCGATGTAGATCCAGACGAGTGTCATTGGCTGAACCTAAGCGAAGAAGCAAAGGAGGAACGGCGAATCGTGTATTGGGTAATCTACTTCATATTCAAACGTAAGTGCTCGTTAGGCCTGAGGATGTCGTCTAAACAGATTGCAGGAGCACAAATCGTGGTACACAACCCGATGCCCAAAATGCATGGATCGATGAAATTTGCCCGACAATTACCAACCCACAAGTTAGATCCCTCAACTTATTTAAATTATGGCGCATATGACCCAAATCGTCCTGTCGCGACTGTCTCGTATCTTTGCTCACTTCTAGATATTGCATACGATTCAACCGTACATCACCGAATTGTACCCACATCTGCGAGCGATATTCTAATGTCACCAGTTACAAAGCTTTTATTGACGCGATTGAAAGGAGCGGAACTTAAGATTCCCGGATATCTTCTCCTGTCGTCCACAAATGATACCCTTGCCAATTTCCTTCAATCGAAGGGCACCGTTATGTTTCATGGTGTATCTGTATTGGATATTCTCATGACAACCATGTTATACAACAGCATAATGAGCATTTTGCTTCGGCCAACATTGTACCTCACAGCTTTCCTTGATATTGCAAGTCCTACTTTGGTGATCCTGGTTCTGTTAACCATCTTGGAAACTTGCGTAAGGTCTGCTCGAACTGTAACAGCATTAAATTCATGGGTCTTGACGAGCGGCGACGCGAAACTGAAGAGTACATTCTTTTTGGAGAATCATTTCACGTACTTTGCGCTTTTTGAAAGTGCTGTTGTGCTATGGTTTGTAACTTGTCGGACTCAGGCGTTTTGGTGGAAGCAAGAAGGGGGACTGATAATACGCTGCGAATGAGTTTGGAAGATCGAAAAAGGATACGAAGTGAAGTTTTGGACTTGTTAAGACTTTGAAGGGGTTGGCAGAAAATGAACGGGGTCGTGTTGGGGCGGGAAGTAAATTGATGAGTGGTCATATTCGACCTATTTGTCAGTGCATTCAAGGTATGCTGGATGAGATGGAGGAAGTTGAGAACCAGCTTGGTAATGGTGGTACCATTAGCAATGAGGATAAACAGTTGGATGAAATTGTAATTGGACTACAAGTTTTGGAGATAAATGGGGAAGTGGCGAAAGTGGAAGAGCCATGGGTTTTTCTTGGTTTGTTGGGTATGCAAGTCAACGGATGCTGTAGGTGGAATGCTACGAACGAAGAGCAGTGGAAATCATTTTGGAAAAATCTTAAATAGCAACTTGAACAATAGAATAAATTATGGATGCGTTGAAGGTCGATTTCAAATCGACTGAAGAAAGTGCTACTAAAAATGCTCCGTCAACGTACTAAACAGTCTGATGCATCAGCGTCTACGACGGCTCCACCAAGGAAAGTCAAGTTTGATTATCCAGCTATCCATTCGCCGATGGTTGCTAGGGACCGCCATGAAGAGAGTGAGTTTTGAGTGACCTCCAATTTAGAGTCTGAATAGAAGCAGACAGGAACACCACAGCGATCGAGCTTCTCTTCGATTTGACCATTGTCGTCGGCGTTTCGAACATTTCATCAAACTTTGCAGCAAGTTTAGTCCGTGGAGACGAAGTTGGGAACCTGTCGTTCTCATTCTTGGTTGGAGTCTTGGCACTCTGGCTTTCCTGGTTACCTTACGTCTGGTTCTGTTCAGGATTCCATACAGATGATGCTTTGTTTCGGATTGGAACTCTAGGTCAAATGGCTGGAGTGCTGGTGATTGTAAATGGAATGACTGGCGTCTTTACTGGACAAGATTATTCCGAGACTGTTATTGGGTTTATTATTGCGAGAGTGTTCTATATTGGGTTCTTCTTGTTGCGTGCAGCATACCAAGATCCACCTCGTCGAATTCTGAACATGAAATTGGCAGGATTCACTTTTTTGTTGCAGTGCATGTGGGTTGGAAGACTCTATCTTCCAAGTGGAATGGGATGGGCGGTGGCTTCGGCTGTAGTTGTTGGGTCACTTGAAAGGGGGCGCTGGAAACAACCATGAGGCACCGTTCCATCCTCACCACATTTCCGATCGATACGCAGGCTTGACTGTTATTATTTTCGGGGAAGGAATTTTGTCCATCTCAAATGCAACGAAACTGGCACTGAACGGTGGCTCTTTGAATATGGAGTCTATCAAAGTTGGCCTTGCTGGACTCATTATTCTGTTTGTTCTTTGGTGGATGTATTTTCTCGTACCTTATGGTGCGTTGTTGCATCACAACCCAAAAGCGTCATGGATATTTGGATATCTGCACTTTTTTTCCCATGGCGCTTTGATTCTTGTATCTTCTGCTCTTGGAATGGCGGCGGAGATCACTGGACTCCATACAGAGACTTCTCACTCGACAGATTCAACCGAAACAACCCGGGCATCTGAGTCAACTGGCCCTCACTCTCGCTGCTTGAATTTCAAGCTTTAATTTGTACTGCAATTGGGATGTCCATATACCTCATGAATCAAAATTTGATGAACACGATCTTGGTTGGACTCATTTCACGACACTTGGCAGTAAAAGGAGTTGTCTCTTTGACAACCTTACTGATTGCTGCGTTTGGAAGTCGCGTTATGAGCGTTGGAGATGCGTTGCTGGTTATGTGTGCACCTCTAATCATACTTTTAATTTTTACAATGATTGAGGGAGGAAAGTTATTCGAGGACTATATTGGTAAGGAATCGGAGGAGGATTCTGTGGAACCTATGCACATGGTTACATCTTCTTGACAAAGACCGACTTCATATTAGAATGACTGAAGTAAAAGTTTATTTGAATAATTTCTTCTTGTTGCACGACTGTGTTCCAAAGTTATCTGCTTTCCAAAACCAGTTGAAGGAAGACCACGGCTTGTGCGGACTAGGAGGTGGACTTGGCAGAGATCGAAACTGACTCCTCTTTCTTGACAGAGACGCCAGTCCATCATAAGAGCTAGATTCCTTTGAGACACGAAAGCGATTTCTGATAGATCTGTATTCATCTGAAGACGTTGAATCAAGGCTTTCCTCAGTGGCTTGGTAACTACAGCACTGCTCCGACCGGGTTCTAGAAGTACGCGACAGTGAATTCAGCCAGTGTAGCTTTGAAGTAGAGCGTTCTGTTGGCAGTTGCTGATGGTTATGAATACTCAAATGCACGACAGTGCTTTGCTGTTGCCTCTGAAGGATTGGCGGAGTTTGGCCAGTCAGTTCTGGCGGAAGCAGCGGCACGGGCGGCGCGTGCAACGACTGATTAGTAATCAAGATCTGATTGGACGGCGGCGGCTGCGACGACGCGCGCCGCCGACTTTGAATCGGCGTTTGAATCGGCGATTTGGCGTCTGATTCGGACACGGCGACATTGAGCGTCCACTGCGAAAGACGGCGTTCGAGGCGGCGACTTCGGACGACGGACTCGGTTGATGCGCTGCGTTCAAAGTCTGCTTCCATTTGGTTGCTGTGTTTGGTGGTGGTTGGTTGGTTGGTTGGATTCCTTGGAGAAAATGTTCAATCGGGTTTTGGAACCCCTGTTAATTAAGGACCTTTGAAGGGGCTCTCTTGCGATACATTACACCTTCGTTTAGTATTTGTAACGATAGCATTCTGATGTTAAAGTGTATTTTGGTTACATCCCAATCCTTTCCTCCAACTCCCACAACTTCAAACTTATATTTCTTTATCAATATCGCTTTATTCGAATAAAGAGTGAAGTGCTGTTTCTTTCAAAACGGAATCTGATGAAGGAAGAAAAGGAAGGACAACTCACCAAACTTCGTCGACCGCTTCAAACATCCACCAACCCATCCCAAACAGTCTCTACAGCGACACATCTTAATCTGCATTCACTCACTCACTCGCGAGGAATCAGGTAGAGACAGATGACGCGACCGCCGATGGGTGAGTTCAGCCAAATCCAATCACCTTCGCTTATATTCAACAGCCGTACCACTGGATTCAAATTCCCATTCACCTCTGACCCAACGCCGCGAATTCGCACAATGCTGACGGAACTCTGTCTCTGAAGTGCCGTTCAAACTGAATCAGTTACTTCTCACTCCAACTCCAAGACACGTCATTCTAGAGCACAGAGCCTCTCAGATTACACATTCGGAACTTTATATCGTCGTTATTTCGTGTCTTAGTCCCAGTTGGATTGTTTCGAGCGACATTCATTCGAGCACGTTTTCCGCAACAACTGCTGTCATTCTCTCCAACTGCATTCGGAACATCTATAACTTGGATGTATTGACACTCATTGACAGTCGCGCTTATCCTTTGAAGATTGGGTGACTGGTGGTGACAGAGCTACTACAAGGCAGATATAGTGCGTAAATAGGTTTACTCCTCGTCGGCTCCATTAATTGACGTTGAAGATGACGTCAGTATTGTCTGTGTCTTCAGATCGAGTTCGGTTGGTGAGCAAATCAACACAGCCAGCAGGACAGTCGAACGGATACGAGGACACCACTCATAACTACGCCGCGGTATTCTACTTGATAGGATATATACGTCATGAGGAGTTCATGTTTCCAGCATAAGGAATCAAGAGACGATATGGATGAAGAGCTGCTGCCTATCTTGTGGTCTCAACCTCTTCGTACCCTCAATATCTTGCCTTTCTAAGCCCTACACTCGGTTTTCCTTCGAATTGAACGAAAGCTTCTCTGCGAAGTCGACTCTTTGGACTGACTCGTCACGATTGTTTTGAGTGAACAATGACCCGCCTCAACACCAACCCATTTTGAGCCATTCTGCCTCCCATGAATCGTTTACAAATCGTACGCAGATTACATGATTTGTTGGAGCTGCAGCGCTGCCACATCTGAACCGGGTTATTGGAGATATGGACTGAAGTTTTCGGTGGAGGCAGAGTTGGGTTGGAGAGTATCAACTGAAGCTTCCAGCGTCGTTTCAGTTCACTGCTTTGGTTGTCACAAACACTCTTGGAGCTTCAGAGGCCATGGTTGGCCAACGACGTCGTCGACGTCAATCATTAGCGGGGCAGGCTTTTGACAAGTGGTGTCACAAATGTTGAAAATGGAAAATGGAAAATCGAGAATACCACTGTGGCTTCCCCAGCATCTGTCCCAGTCCGTTCCTTGCCTTCTCCTTCAGAATGAGGCTAATATCTCTTTGCTTTACGTTGGCTACAACCCCCACGTATTCAACCTCAATCCAACAATGTACATCAAAGGATACATGCAAGATGCCGAGGTAAACTACGACTCTTTCGTCTTTATCTTTTGTTGTTTTTTGAGAATCGCTACTAAAAATTTTTTTCTCCTCCCTTTTCCGAAACTCATGTTCGTTTTCAAGATTCCCTCCCCTTCATCGATTTCTCCTCCTCTTCTCCCCTCTCCTTACATAGATATTATTATCTGCTTCATTAGGATAAGGGCCTGCATATGCACTATTGTAGAAACTATTCTTCAGTTGGAGGTAAAGTCAATCGGCTTCGTCGTTTCCTTGTTCCTGCGCATGAACATGGACTTGGTATCAACATCGAAAAATCAGTCGCTTTGACACCTTTTTACACAAGAGGCTGAATGTGCGTCGTTCAGTTCCAATGTTTTTGGGTTGAATGTTTCACAAGTTGGGTCAGCTGCCCTATTGCATCGTTCAGACCGTTAATCACTTTGGCGATCTTCTCCATTCGATCTGCCGTATATGAGAATTGGGATTTAGGGAGTCTGTCAATGCTGTCAATGATTTTCCATCAATGGTATCAGCAACAATTAAAGTTTATTTTCCGTATTGTAGTATTCTTTTTGAGCGTAGCATGTGCAAGGATGTTAGGGCCGTTGGATGATGGATACCAAAAATTTTGTTTGTGGGGTGGTACTTTGAAACCAACAAGCTGTCAACCACCAATAAAAACTTTCCCTGAACCAACCACAATGCCCCTGAATCAACTACCTCCCATAAGCCTCATTGACGCTGCAACTTTCGAAGTTACCAATCCTGGACCTTGCTTGAATGTCGGAGAAGAATTTGTTGGGGTGGCAACAACGGCCAAAGTTATTGAAACTGGCGTCGAAGTGGAAGAAGTATTTGCAGCAGCAGCCTCGGTCGAGCTTATTGAAACTGGAGAAGAAGTCGAAGAAGTATTTGCAGCAGCGCCGGTCGAGCTGATTCAAACTGGACACGGAGTCGAAGAAATATGTGCAACAGCGCCGGTCGAGCTTATTCAAACTGGAGACGAAGTCGAAGAAGTATTTGCAGCAGCGCCGGTCGAGCTTATTGAAACTGGAGATGAAGTTGAAGTAGTGGTAGTGACAGCAGCAAAAGTTCAGTCAACATTGATGGAATTATCAAGAGAAGCTAGTGAACCACGTGAATCTCTTAAACAAGCTATGTCATCGACGGTTATTGGCACTGCCAAGCTTTTTGATACTGTTGAAGCAACGAAGCTTTCCATCTGTCAGGCTTTTGTCAGCAACACAGCTTTACAAACGCAGAAACAGAGTGTCCCTACTGGCTCTCAGCTCGATTACTTCATTCAAATGGCGAAAGAAAATCCCTCTCCTTTTAGCTCTGGAGCATACGGAATTGAATACGGCATTGAATTTCGGTACGGATCAAGCATCAAGAAAACCGTTTATAACGCCAGTGTCACCATGGGCCAGCTATGCTACGCTATTTGCAAATATTTGTCCAAAGTTGAATTGATGGAGATTACCATTGGTGTTGTTGAGTTCAAGAGGTATGATTACGAACTCCTTGCAACTATGAAACTCATCATCTTTGTTAGGTCCACCATTGTTCAATTCAGACAGCATTTAAATACCGAAGCTTTTATCTATCAGTCGCTGGAGAACTTTCGCTTGTCGGAGTTTTGGAATCCTCAACTTGAGAGCATGAAATTGGACAACATGACTCTCCATGTCATTTCGAACTTCAAGAACGAGAACGATTCGGGTAAGTGATTTGAATTGTCGCTTCCATCTAACTCAGTCCAATACATAGGTTTGACGAGCGCGTTTCAGAGGGTGTGTAGAACACCATCAAAGAGAATCGCAATTGATTCCGACGAAGAAAGCGCCTCGAAAAAATCTGCTCAGCCACAAACCCCGAGAAAAAAGAAGCCATTCTTTGGAATTGCCGAAAGTAAGAATCGAAAGGTGCCTGTATCCCCAACAAAGAGGTACTAAGGCGTTTGGAGATGTAGTTTGAACAGAAGAAATTGGAAGAATAAATTATTAAGATCTTGTTGGATTTTGCCCTCATCAAGTCTGACACCTACACCAACAATGCGCCCGACCAGGCCCAGCCTCTGCTGCACACCCAGCTTTCCTGTTGATTGAATTTGGCTCAACCCACCATCGCTGGTGGCGTCATAGGTCACTAACCGGCTCTTTGTGAGTGAATTCCAATGATGATGTGTCATTCATAAGACTGGCTAAAGTGGTTGGTGGTGAGTCTCAGAATCAAGAAAACTAACTGTATGGCGTTATACAAAAGTTTATTAAAATTTCTGAGGAAAGAACGAATCCATATGGTTGTGGTAGGGCTCGGCGAGGAAAGAATGGTGTGGGATGACCCCACTCCCAAACAGTTCACAAATCCGCTTTCTTCACGTGTCTGCACTGAGTGTTGCCCACCACCTCAGTGCGACACGTGAACCCTGGAGGCGGAGCTGAGGGATCCTACGCGATTGATCCACTCAGTATCCTGGAGGCGGGGACCACAGTCTGATGTTGATGCGGGAAGGTCTTGGACGCGCCCACTTGAAAGAATTCGATTGTTTGAGGCTGAGTTGAGTAGGTATGGAGTAGATTCTGTGTTCAAGGTTAATTAGTAGCCAGGTAGACATATAAAATGATGAATATATACCAATAATCACCGTTCTTTGCGATCCCAATTTTGAAGTTGAAGCCAAGTTGGTTGTGGTAGGGCTCGGCGAGGAAAGAATGGTGTGGGATGACCCCACTCCCAAACAGTTCACAAATCCGCTTTCTTCACGTGTCTGCACTGAGTGTTGCCCACCACCTCAGTGCGACACGTGAACCCTGGAGGCGGAGCTGAGGGATCCTACGCGATTGATCCACTCAGTATCCTGGAGGCGGGGACCACAGTCTGATGTTGATGCTGGATGGTCTTGGACGCGTCCACTTGAAGGAATCCGATGGTCCAAAGCCGAACCGAGTAGCTATGGAGAGAACCAGAAGTCCGAAGCCGAGCTTGAGTCACGGTAGAGTCAGCCAAAAGATCTTGCAAAGAGCCGAGGGTCGGTGCCGAGCCAGAGAATGGAGGAAGAGGAGAGAGGAGCCAGTTTCATGAAAGTTGAAGAGGGGTGGTACGTCCACTATTTAAAGGAAAAAACCTGACAATTCTTGTTTTTTGCCCAAACAGCAAGAAATCTTTCCCAGCCATCTCCACGCGCATTCTGATTGGCTGCCTTTTTTGCGCTTTTTTGCGCAGGTAAACAAACGCGCATTGTGAAGGAAAAAACGGGAGCGCCCGGCGCTTTGAGGCAGACTTTTCCCCAAAAACAGGTTTCGATCCCGATCAACAGCTTCCCTCCTCACCACCATCCGCCTCACTCGTTTCTCCAGCCATCCTCAGCGTCAAAGTTCTGGATCGCTTCAAACGGGCGCGTCAAATATTTTCCATCGTCAACATCAGACTGTGTTTACCCACCTCCAGAACCACAATGTTGAAGGA